>SNQJ01S0004348.1:65235-130401 GCA_010110895.2 Picea sitchensis
AATGTGATGCTTTTGTTGCACCAGAGTCCCCATTATAATTTCAATCTGAGCTGAAACAATAGTGTCCTGCTCCTGAATTTTCCTTGAGACTGACTATATCAAGTTCCTATTGCCTTCAATTATGCCCTCTTGCCTCCTTAATGCGTGCTGAATCTTGTGGAGTTCATGGAATTCCATTTGAAATCGACAAAGTGCCAATCCACAACATGAGAGGAGCAAACAAAGGAACCAGAACTTCCAAGCCCGTAATGGGAATTCGAGCTCCTCTACTCCCAGAAAATATAGAGATCGAGACCAAATATAATGATTGAGCTCAAATATAAGACCAGGCCTGAAACTGGATAACCCTTCCACTTCCTTTGAGAAAGACTCATGAGCAGGCATAAACCACCCACATAACAATTCGACGACTTGGTTGCTTCCAAGGTCGTCTATGTTAACTAAACCGAAATCCAAATTATGCCAAGACTCCTTCAAGAGCAACGAGCAACCAAAACGTGGGGAGGSATCTCCCATAAATTCAACCAAATCCCCAACAGAAACAACAAGAATATAAACTTCAATACCAATTTCAAGACCAAATTCTGTATCCACCCATGGTTCTTCTTAGACTGCAGAAAAGAGAGTGGGTGAAGACSTCCACTTACTCGAAAATCCCACAAGGAGCCACCATTCCAGAAACCAAATTGCCAGACTGAGAGCCACCAGCTAGAACCACAGGCAGGAGTGTCTGAATTGGAGAAAACTGAGGTACTATGAGGCTGCCAAAACAGGTCTGTCTTTGACCTGAAATTTGGCTCTAAGTTTTATCTTCAAAACTGTCCTTTGCTGCTGTTTTAGGACAGCGAACAGTCAAGTACTTTCTGCTCATAATTTTGATGGTTAAGTGCTCTTTTGAGGTGCCCTTGCAAGTGTTTTTGTAACCCAATGTTAGCACATGCAATATACTCAAAACAAATAACACTCCTTTAGATTTTTACAACTCTAAAATGCTGATCTACACATCTAAGCATGCATGAAAATGGACACAGGTATTTTTGGTCAACATGACCCTGGATAAAACCCCCCTGAGGAAAACCAATTTGGAGATCGATGTATATAGAAGATCTCAAAGAAAAATGTACAACAAGGAAAACATATACAAGTGAACCTGGTACAATAGCAACCACTCTCAGCACTTAGCCCATTGAAGCTAGGCGCCCTTTGGCTTGGTGCGCCCTTCTTCCTTTGCTAACCCTTGGCCCTCTTTCCTTGTCTCTTGCCTTTCCTTTTCCTTTGCTTGAACCTTGAACCTTTGCCTTTGTCTTTGCTTTTACCTTGGTCTTGCGCCCTCCTCACAAGAGTGCCTCCCTCCAAGGCTTGGTGCTCACTAAGCCTAAGTGCGCCCCTCCTCTAGCAAAACCCCCACAAAAGTATGCGCCCTCCTTCACCCTTGCACCCTCTAAACCTCTAGCGTGCGCCTCTCCATGGTGAATGAGTCTCCTCCAAGAGATGGGGACTTCTCCCAAGCTAGATGCGCCCTCTCCTCAAGATGCGCCTCTCCTCACTAGCATATGCGCCTCTACTCAAGATGGTGCCCAGGCCTCCATGAATGACCCTCCATGCAAGCTAGCATCCAAGCTATGGCTTCTCCTCAACTCTTGACCTCATGTGCCCTCTCCTCTTGAAGAAATGTGCCCAATAGCTTCTCACTTCTCACTTCTCCTCCTCTCCTCTCAAATCTCTCAAGTGAAGAATGAACCTCTTCCTTACCCTTTTCCCTCCTTTAGCCTCTCTTTGGACAAACCCTAAAAGATCAATGGCCTAGATCCAATCTAGCCATGTCTAATCAATCAATGAGATTTAATCCAAAAATCTCACTTAGGAAACCCACTTTCTTTAGTTTGCCTCATGTCCTTTAACTCACCCACAAAATGAATTAAATGTCACTTAAGTGACATATTTCACTTTTGACTTAAACTCCTAAGTCAACGTGAAATTAGAACATAAAGTAAAGTAATAAGGGTAATAGTCTCCCCCTTTGTGTTTAGAGACTCACAAACCCAAGGGGAGCACTTTCAAAGGTACCCAAATCTCAACACTCCCTCTTACCGAGGAAAGTGCCATTCACCCCCAATCTCATCCCTGCAATGGACATGGTTGCCTGCTGGCAAATACTCGGTGAGTATGGCTGTACCCTGATCATCACAAGTGGTCTTTGACACATATCTGCTCAACTTGCGTGATCTATAGATGGAAGTGCATCTCCACCTATCCAAGATCACCTAGATCTTGGCATCACACCAAGGATCTCACCAAGGATTTCTACCTCTTGGCATCTCACCAAGAGTCTCTCCCTTGGCATCTCACCAAGAGTATCTGGACCTTGGCATCTCACCAAGATCCTCAACTTGGTCTCTCACCAAGTGACTTCCACCTGAAGTGGAAATTGAAGCTGATTTGCTCGTCTCCATAGCCAAGTGAGGCTCAAGCCTCTGTGTTGCCCTGCTCCTCCTCATCAATCTTTGATGCTTTGAAGCCCCTGCACCAACCCTCTGTCTGCTCGACAACTCTGAAACTGAAGCTGTCCCGGGTGGACCAGTCACCCCTGAAGATGGTGTCCTCGAAAGCCGAGTCTGAGCTCCCTCTGAATCAATACTCTGAGTCAATGGGACCTCCTCAACCATGTCCGCCCACCGACCGCTAGATGGTGTATCAACTGACAAACAACAACTGACGAATCGTCGAATGCACTCCCTCGCAAATTGAGCAACGAACTCCTCCTACTTTGCTGTCGTTGCAGTACCATCCTGCTTCTTCTTCTTCTTCTTCTTGGGACACTGTCCTACATAGTGACCCATCTCTCCACAAGCAAAGCATCAAACTGTGCTCATGTCTCTCTCTTTCCCACCGCCACTCTACTGTGGTCTGGCCCCTCCCTTGGGACACTGTCTAGCACCCCTGCCGGTCTTCTTCTTTCCCTTAGTCCACAGAGAAAGATCCTCATCACCCTCTGAAATACGCTGCTGTCCTGAAGATCCTGAGCTGCATCTTAGCTCCTCATGTACGAAGTTGTCCCAAAGTCTCTCCCAGGTAGGCATGACCTCCCGGGCTACAATGCCTTGTTCAAATGAATCCCAAGGTTTGGAAAAGTTGTTCAAAGCTATCCTCACCAAGAAGCCAGGATCCACAATCTCCCCGACTGCGGCCAACTCATTTCGAATCTGTGTAATTCTGCCAAGGTATGATGTAACCGACTCGGAATCGAGCATTTGAATGCTCTTGAGCTTGTCTTGCAGAACCATCTTCTGGTTCTGATTGGGACCCTGGTAAAGCTTGCACAATGAGGCCCATATCTCAAGGGCATAGTCTTTCCCAGTTAAATGGGGTATGATGTGATCTCTCACCGCATCACAAATAGTCCTCTTCACCTTGGTGTTCTTCTTCCTGATATTTGTATCCAACAATGGTGAAGGAGCAGGTGCAGGAGGAATCACCACGAGAGCTTGAACTATATCCCATAGTTCAAGATCCTCGAAGACGAATATGATCCTGGTCTTCCAAGGGGACCGGTTGGTAGCTCCGACTAGCCTATCCTCTGCCCTGATCTGAGACACTGACATGGCTGTCCACTAAAGCGCACATTGATGCTACAACTGCAAAAGAGCATTGCCTCACTCCTGTCAACACAGGTGTGAAAATAGGCAGTCCAACTACAACCTCACTCTTGTCCACACAGGTATGATAAGAGGCTGTCCACAAATGTCCAAAACAGTTCTACAAACTGTGCAACAAATCTGCCAATAAGCTGTCCAACAAACTGTCAACAAGCTGTCCCAAAAATCTGCCAACAAGCTGTCAAGAAACTGCCAACTGTATGCTCTAGAAATCAACAAGTCTTTGCCAGCAAGGGCTCTGATACCATGAAGAAAACTGAGGTACTACGAGGCTGCCAAAACAGGTCTGTCTTTGACCTGAAATTTGGCTCTAAGTTTTATCTTCAAAACTGTCATTTGCTGCTGTTTTAGGACAGCAAACATTTCAGTACTTTCTGCTCATAATTTTGATGGTTAAGTGCTCTTTTGAGGTGCCCTTGCAAGTATTTTCGTAACCCAATGTTAGGACATGCAATATACTCAAAACAAATAACACTCCTCTAGATCTTTACAACTCTAAAATGCTGATCTACACATCTAAGCATGCATGAAAATGGACACAGGTATTTTTGGTCAACATGACCCTGGATAAAACCGCTGGGGGAAAACCAGTTTGGAGATAGATGCATATAGAAGATCTCGAAGCAAAATGTACAACAAGGAAAACATATACAAGTGAACCTGGTACAATAGCAACCACTCTCAGATGCTTTGGAGTCCTTTGAAGATGTGCCTGCTAGCCCATTGAAGCTAGGCACCCTTTGGCTTGGTGCGCCCTTCTTCCTTTGCTAACCCTTGGCCCTCTTTCCTTGCCTTTTCCTTTGCTTGAACCTTGAACCTTGAACCTTTGCCTTTGCCTTTGCTTTGCCCTTGGTCTTGCGCCCTCCTCACAAGAGTGCCTCCCTCCAAGGCTTGGTGCGCACTAAGCCTAAGTGCGCCCCTCCTCTAGCAAAATCCCCACAAAAGTATGCACCCTCCTTCACCCTTGCGCCCTCTAAACCTCTAGAGTGTGCCTCTCCATGGTGAATGAGTCTCCTCCAAGAGATGGGGACCTCTCCTCACTAGCATATGCGCCCCTACTCAAGATGAATGCGCCCCTACTCAAGATGGTGCCCAAGCCTCCATGAATGACCCTCCATGCAAGCTAGTACCCAAGCTATGGCTTCTCCTCAACCCTTGACCTCATGCGCCCTCTCCTCAAGAAATGCGCCCAAGAGCTTCTCACTTCTCCTCCTCTCCTCTCAAATCTCTCAAGTGAAGAATGAGCCTCTTCCTTACCCTTTTCCCTCCTTTAGCCTCTCTTTGGACAAACCCTAAAAGATCAATGGCCTAGATCCAATCTAGCCATGTCTAATCAATGGGTGAGATTTAATCCAAAAATCTCACTTAGGAAACCCACTTTCCTTAGTTTCCCTCATGTCCTTTAACTCACCCACAAAGTGAATTAAATGTCACTTTAATAACTTAAGTGACATATTTCACTTTTGACTTAAACTCCTAAGTCAACGTGAAATTAGAACATAAAGTAAAGTAATAAGGGTAATAGTCTCCCCTTTGTGTTTAGAGACTCACAAACACAAGGGGACTACTTTCCAAGGTACCCAAATCTCAACAATCGCCACATGAAGAAATCTATCCACGGGGCCATAATCCCACCTTGCTTGTGCGAGATTCGGTGTGTTGTTTCATAATCATGCAAGGGTTGAGGTTGAAGCATGCGACAAAGTGGTAGTTGTTGCTTCACATTAAGTTGATTACCAAGTGTTCCACCATCCTTACCACGAGGCATGTGCCCATTTATTTGAAACTGACATGAATTAAGCTTCATAATCATGGAATTGGTTGGTGATAAACCTTGTCATTTATGACAAAAGTTCCCTCTTTTACTAAAGTTGCCTTATTAGCAAATTGATCTGCTAGAGAGTTGTTTTCTTGTAGAACATGGTAAACTTTACACTGGGAATGAGAGTCATAGCTTGCCTGATCCTTACAAACACATAAGCTAACCTAAAATCCAGAGAATTAGTACCCAAGACCATGTGCCTAATAACATTCGTAGAATCCACCACCATAATCAAACTCCGTCTGTGAAGAACGTTGACTAATTTCAAGCCTTGCAAAAGCGCATATGCTTCAGCCTGATTGTTAGAAGATATTCCCATACTCTAGGCAATGGTATATACAATTATTCCTCTGAGGTTTATTATAACCCCTCCCACACTTGCCACACCATATACTTTGTGATTTATTAATACTAAATAATTAAATGAAGCATTTTTAAAAAGGAAAAAAGAAGAAAAGAAGAAAAGAAAAGAGTACACGCCATGAAGGTTTTTGAAACTGAATTCTCTCTTTCGTTTACAATATCACATTTATTTATAAAAACTTGTGATGAAATTGGAAACTAATGCCAAACATAGATTTTTATCTTTTATAAACACGACCCAAAATAAACTAGTTAAAAATAAATTTTCTTAGATGAAGAGCGTCATCATTCACAAAAGGAATTCTTAACGCTTATCATTTTTAATACGCTATCCTAACTAATGGCAGTTCATCATTCATGCAAATTATGTGCATATCTTAATCATCAAGAGTCAAGATTGCATGCCCTGTATCTTTTTTTTTTCCATGTTACAAAGCTTGGGGAAACCCTCGAGTACTTCCCCTCATTTCAAGGATGGTACCCAGGGCAAGCCCTAGAATCTTCGGGGCACAAGGCCGATCAACAATAGGGCTCGAAACCATTGCAACAATATACTTGTTATGAGATAGCATGTCGCTTGCGAGAATTGAACCCAGGTTTGGGGGGATAACAATCATTCCTCCCAACCACCCGAGCTAACCTATTTGACATTGCATGCATTAGATTTACTAAACTAATTTTAAAATTTTATATTCAACATAAAGATGTTTTGGATGCTAATGTGGCACTATTGACATGGTAGTTGGTATACAAAATGGGTAGTAATTTCTAACATCTTTGTAAGGCCATTTTGTTTTCTTTCACACCAAGCATCTCCTCGACCTTTAAAATTTGTCCTTGCTTGATGCCTTAGTGAAATGATCTCCTAGCCGATCTTGGGATCTAGAATAGTTGAATTGCATTTGCTTGCTCTGCATTTGCTCTGTGATGTAGTGGTGATGAACCTTGATGGGCTTGGTTCTATCATGACGCACAATATTCTTTGTGGTTTGGATAACACTTTGATTCTCAACAATGAGAAGGGTGGCCTAAGTTTGTTGTACATTTAAGTCACTCGAGTCCTTCTGAACCACATTGATTTACATGATGCAATAGTTGTCGCTTTGTACTATGATTTAATGGAGGAAAATGCAATGGTTGGTTGCATTTTTCTACCCCATGAAACCATCCCTATTACTATGTTGAATGAATAACCCGTGGTACTTTTTTTGTCAATTATACACCCTTCGCAAATTGAACCTATACAATTAATTAACTTAAACCTATAATTATGGACATACTTGAGACCATAGTTTAATGTTCCTTTCACATATTTTAAGATTCTTTTTTGCTGCCTTAGAATGGAGTGCTTTGGGAAAAACCATAAATCTTGATACAATGCCGACAACATAAATTAAATTTGATCTTGTAGTGGTAAGGCATATGTTGACAATTCCTACTAGTTACATATATAGTGGTAAATCTACATGCTTTGCATCTTTGTGAGCTATTAACCTTCCTTTTCTATATGAACAATGGAGATATAATTAATATTGACAAAAATTTTCTAGGGACCTCATCCATACCCAATAGGTATGAAAACCCCTATGTTACACCTCATATTATATGAGGTTACACATTGTGATTTTCATCACATTGATGGAGATTTGCTGTTGGTTCCTTGGAGATTTTGTACCGACTTGGGGGAATTCATCTTCATGGAGCCCCTTCTCTTCTTGGCATTGGATCATTTGATGGAGATATTTGGTTGGGGGAGTCTCACTTCTCCTTGGTTGGATGATTGTGCTTGTTGCTTGGTGGTCTTCTCACATGTGCTTGCTTTGTTGATCATCCGTTGGTTGTATTTGTTGGTATCTTGGAGCGTTCTATCTCATTATGGTGTGGATTTGGTACATATGCTTATTCTGGATGTGCTAGATCTTGTTCTTGGATGATGGGTCTAGCCCCCTCAAGGGGTTAGATGATGATGGTGTAAGGGGGTAGATGTTTCCTAGTGATCGGGTGTGTTGATGTATGGTGTTGTTGTCACTAGGAGGGGGTGTTCTACACGGTCTTCATGTGTTGGATGTTGTTGTCACTGGGAGGGGGTGTTCTACACGGTCTTCATGTGTTGGATGTGTGATGGGGGCATACTTGATGATTGGATGCGTTAACCCTTTGTTATGTCCCTTTATTTTATGATGTTGCTATGGTGGGATGATGCATGTTGCTTTTGTGGGATTTTCTTAGGTGATATAACTTAATGATGTAATGTTTGCTAGACATCACCTAGGGGGGGAATGTGTTTGATGATGTTAGTACCCTCATTGTTGTGTTATTTCCTAAGTTTGAGTTGGGGGGGGATACTACATATGATTTGATGGTGATCTAACTTTTTCCTAAGGTTGGATGATGATTTTTGATGTAATAATCCCTTGGTGGTGGTGCACCTTAGGTTGGACATCTCTATGACATGGCACATGGAGGAGTATTTTTTTGGTTTATTGATGAGATCTAACCACTCTTGGCACACTCTCCCAAGGTGCACTTCACATGGAGATATTTTATTAGTTTTTGGGTGGTTGAGGTAGTTATATGGCACACTTTTCTAGGGTGCACCTCTTCTAGGTGCTATCTCATCTTTATTGTATTGATGTTTTAGCTACACTTGGCATTTTTTGACCTTCTTGGAGAGTGCCCTCACCTCTTTGACTTGGCACATATATTATTTTATTTGAGGTGGTTATGGAAGGCATTTATTAAGAGGTGTGTGGCATATTTGGAGGGCCACACATGTAGATTTTGTATGCTCTTGCTTGGTCTCCTTTCTAATTTTGGAGATTCTTCTTGGAGGGCGCACTTTTGGAGAGATGTTCTACTTTCTATTTTGGGAGTTGAGCACATCCTTATTTGTGGAGCCATCCATCTACTTGGCATCTTGTGTATTCATCCATGGAGTTGGTTTCCTTGGGATTCACACATGTGGATTCATTGCATGCATCTTGTGTAGTTCTTGCTATTTTTGGAGGAAGTTGTTATTGAGTATTCTCCTAGGAGGATGTTATATGTTTTGTTCTCCCATGCATCTTGGAGGGCCCACTTAGTGAGGTCTCTTAGGTGGACCTTGGAGCACATCCTCCTATGTGGAGAATTATTTTCTTATACTTTGCATGCATGCATTCTTGGAGGGCACATTCCATGTGGACACTTGGCATTTGACTTGGTATGGTGCCTATTTTTAGTGGTACGCCCCCCTCTCATGAGCATTATCTTGTTCTTTCACTACTAGTTTTGGATAAAGGCGAGTTGTCTTGAAGAGGCTAGTGTCCAAATGTCTTGATTTGGTCAACCATGGATTGAGGAGAGATCTAACTACTCTAAAATTTTACTATTTGTTTTATTTGTCATGGAGTTAGTTAGAAGGATAATAATATTTTATTGTATTAGAGAAGAGACTCACTTTATAAAGAGGAGCTCTCTCTCCATTATAATGGTTTTTGAGATTTTGGGGGATCAAGGAGCTCTCCCCTTGGACTTCATATGTACATCATATGCTTGGAGCTTGGATGGAGGATAGGAGGTATAATATCATTTTTACGTGAAGCTTTCTTTGTGCACTTACTTTCCACATGCTCATTTTTGTGTTAGGAAACCCTTGTAGCATGTTATGTTTGCCTTGTAATGAATTATGCTTCATTTGGATAGAGTAATATGAGGTTCGACCCCTCTTATTGCTATTGTTGTTATGTTAGCCTACCATCTAATAGCCCAAATTTTTGCTAGATTAACATCACCCCACTTTCACAACAATGCTCAAGTATGGCACTCTTAGCCCTCCAAGGTAATTATCTGCTATAAAGATAAACAAGCTAAGGCTGATTTGTGGCATGCATAGCAGCCCCTATTGTAGTGTAGCTAGGGGGAATAAATGGGGTACCTAGGGAGTTACCCAAGGGGAGTGATAGTAGATAGGTATTGTTATGTATAAAGACCACTTTTAATAAGTAAGGCCTAGTGTGAATGCAATAAATGTAAGAGGACTTACGAGAAGGTTCCGCTTCTAGAAGGTTCCTCCTCTAGAATGTTCTTAGATGGTTGGGAGCACTGTATAAAGGGGTTCAAGCAATGTAATGGGAAGGTTGTGAAGAATTGTATTTGGAGTGGTAGCTCATTAGGAGGTTGCCCCCTCGAAGAGGCAAGTGAACAAAAATGGATCCCTTTCTTGATAGGATCTATTGTATGGTGTTGCCCTACCCTAAGGGTTTTCATAATAATATAGTGTGGTTTCTTCTGTATTGTTCTTGGATCTATTGTGGTGTTTTTGTATTTAGCTTTTTGGAACTTAACAAGTGGTATTAGAGCACTTTCTTCAGCCACAAAAAAAAGGGGCAATTTTTTTTAAAATTTTTGCAGGGTTTCAATAGACAACGAAAAGGAGGGTCGGGGCACTCTGGACAATTCCTGTAGATTTATGTGCAAAATTTGATGAAACTGGTTGTAAATCTGAGTTCCTCTCGGAAAAACAACCACTTAAAAAAAAACCGTCCGAATCAGAGTTCAGGAGGTCAAGATATTGACATTTTAAAATCTGCAAATTTTCAAGGTTTTCCAGAGGCCAAGCCTACTACCCCCCCTCTTGATCACCTAAGTCAAAGTCTAGATCAAAGGAAAATAGGTTTGAAGCTTGTATGAGTACCTTCCCAGAACAATAACAATTTATAGCATATATAATGTGATTTCCAAGTACAAACATACAATATAAGCCTCTTCAAGACACTAGACACAAAATTTGCTGTGGCTGTTATGAAATTGCAGCAGTGGACAGTAGTACAACAACAAAAGATAAATTATAACAGCAGCAAGAAATACACTTCAGAACTGTAACAATTTACCATGATAACTTAACATTAACTCAATATATCATTGTCCAATTGTTATATGCAATTTCTGGGTATGTTAAGCCACTATTAGAGCAATGTATGCAACAAATTAGTGTATGTTAGGATGGCTGTAGCAGACTTTTGCAACAAGTATATTAGTGAATTAACTCAAGTTAGAGTTAGTAAAGTTAGTAGATAGCTTGAGAGATTGAGAATAAAGAGTTTTTTGATCACTTTCACCACAAGAGAGTTTAAATGATTAGTGCTTTAGGGCTATGGAGTCTTTACAACAGCAAACACAACTAGTCTTGGAACTTGATCTAGATGCAACCAAGAGGTAGGAATCAATCTATAAGGTGCTAGGGCTTTAGGAGTCTAACCATAGGTAGGATTTACTTCACAAACTTTGGATGAAATTAACCTTGTGAGAGGAGGAAGCACTTATGCTCCTCTCTTAGGGCTTTACCAAGCAAAATCTTCAATATGAACAAGTAAAATTCACCATAAAACATTCAATAGCATGAAATAAAATTGCATAGATTTACTTACTTCACCAAGAAATGACAAGAATAAACCCTAATTGCAGCAATACCATCCAAAAATCAGCAAAGAAGAATCCACACTTGACTTCCAAGAGATAGCGCATGAGAGAGAGAAGCCAATAACCCTTAAATAGCGAAAATTTCAGAAGTACTCTCTCCCAAATGGTGAGAGCATGTCATCATAAAATGAATCTTGGCTAGCCATATTTATATGGAAACCCTATCCATCCATGAGACTCCAATGAAAAGTCATGTCTCTACAAGAGGGGCTGACCCCTTAAATTGTCTTTACATAAATTCAAAATATAAAAATTTACATCAAATGAAACCCTAGAAGGGTGATGTCATGCCCTAAGAGGGTGACATTGGGCTAGAGGAGGTGATGTCATGCTCCAAGATGATATCGTCGGGCCTCTAAAGGCCAAGTGTCACTCTCTCATGTGCCAAGGTCTATGCTAAGTGCCTCCTCCCATCAAATCACCATGTGAATCATCAAACTCTAGCCCCTAGGTGACGTCAAGGGCTAGAGGGTGACGTCTAGGCCTCCAATGCCAAACGTTCAAGTGGGGGAAGGTACAATCTTGTCCTTTGGTGATGCTAATGTGCCTCCAAAGGCAATGCCCTCCATCCTCAAGGTGCAACGCCCTCCATCCTCAAGGCGCAACGCTCATCATCAATGGCGCCCCACACGTGGGGTCTAGCATCCGTCTCATGGGCTTCCAAGCCCCTATGAAGGTCCAAGTGGCATAGTCCCTTCACAAATAGCTCTTAGCGAGCAAGGTCCTACAAAGACAAACAAGTATGCCCTCCAAGGGTCCACAAGTCATATGAATCATGCCAAGTAAGCCACATCTAATAAGAGAACCACCCGAACATGTACATCAAACCCCCCTTTTCAAATTAAACAAATGCTCAAAGACCTTATAAACTTTTCCAAATTTAGGTATGGGAGGGGTGTCAAAGTGCCTTATTGGGTAGGCCAGTCCCCAAGTCAAGGAGTGTTTCCCAAGATGACCCCATCTAAGTCATGTAGCGAGTATGAAGTGGGTTGGGGTAAAGCTTCTAGGCATGGGGTTCTTGACATACAAGGGTTTATATTGTCTCATTTATGGGTGCCTTTGTGGAGGGTGTGCTGCACCTTCGTTTACAATGCAACCTTTTTCCAAGCCCTTTCCATTTAATATATTATGGTCCAAATATTTAGTACTATGTGCAATGGATAGTAAGGAGTACCGCAATGCCACTTGAAGCTAGAAACACATAGAGTGCCATATGCAATGGAAAGTAAGAGACACTGCAAAATGCATTTCCTCAACAAGTGGGACATTCATTAATTATGTGTTTAGAAGGTCCATGATTTTTATGGAGAAGCGCTTTATTTCTCTCAGGACCTTCGGGCAAGCATTTGGAAGGATAATGATTGGATTTTATCTTTTGCCAGCTACAACACCTCTGGGCCTTTAGCCCCTTCTTCCCATGAAATGATGTACAATTCCTTCTTGGGGTCAATGAACCCGAAAACCTAAAAGATGAGGAAACATAGGGGAAGAAGTGTGGAAAGTGGCAAGTATGAATGGGATTGGTACAATGACCCTTCAAGGAACCCCCCAATAGTAACCCTTTCCTCGAGGGTGACCAACTTACTAGGATACAATGACAACCACCAAGGTGATATTAGGCAAAAGGTATAATTTCTAAGCAAATGTTCCATAATCAAGAAAGGACTCTTTGCAACATGCTCAAATGCTCGAGATATTAAAGTGACACTTACCGTGAGACCAAACTTGTTACCTCATGAAGCAAGATGTAATATCCCTGATCCAGCTGATCTGGATATCTACTGCTGAACTACAGTTTTGGCTACTGAATCTGATACTCTGGGGGTTTCTGACTGCATTTGCGTTACTGTGTGATGATGCTTGGTGACTTTTGCATGTGTGTTCCATTTTATTATATGTTTTAGCAGTATAAGACAATGCATGTGAAATAAGGACAACACACTCATTGATATATATATAATGTTGGAAAAGCAAGAAATACAATAATAACAAGAAGCATATATGATAATCGTCAGTTAGATCTCATGGATCGTCACTGGAATACAAAATAATAGATAAGAAATACCCGTGACCAGAAGAACAGGTGTTGGTCTTTGCATGCACGGATAGATCAACAAAAAGTAGTCTGGCAGCTCACGGTAATTGCTGTAGAATCCATAAAACTCACCCTGATGGCGATACCCATCGGAATGAGCTGGAAACTGTCTCAAAAGATGCGCCCTGGCCTCCAGACTGATCTTGATGACTGTCGGACTGAAGATCCGACCTCTGAAGCTCCGGATCTCGCTCCCTGGGGGTTTGTGCACCTCCTGGGCTCAATGAGTGCGCCCTAGTGATTCCACTGGCGGAATCTGACGATGTATAGCTCAAAACGATCGTCCTGGTATCCTCTGTAATGGGTCGGAAGGGATTCCTCAGATCTGTCCCGAAATGTCCCTTGGAACCCCAAATGTGCTTCCTTTGGAGCTGGGCCCTAAATCACTGTTTTCTGCTTTCCGGAAGATTCCANGAACTATGGTTTTGGCTACTAAATCTGATACTCTGGGGGTTTCTGACTGCGTTTGAGTTACTGTGTGATGATGCTTGGTGACTTTTGCATGTGTGTTACAGTTTATTATATGTTTTAGCAGTATAAGACAATGCATGTGAAATAAGGACAACACACTCACTGATATATATATATATATATATATAATGCTGGAAAAGCAGGAAATACAATAATAACAGGAAGCAGATATGACAATCGTCAGTTAGATCTCATGAATTGTCACTGGAATACAAAATAATAGATAAGAAATACCCGTGACCAAAAGAACAGGTGTTGGTCTGTGCATGCACGGATAGATCGACAAAAGCAGTCTGGCAGCTCACGGTAACTGCTGTAGAATCCAGAAAACTCACCCTGATGGCGATACCCGTCGGAATGAGCTGGAAACTATCTCAAAAGATGCGCCCTGGCCTCTAGACTGATCCTGATGACTGTCGGACTGAAGATCCGACCTCTGAAGCTCCGGATCTCGCCTCCTGGTGGTTTGCGCACCTCCTGGGCTCAATGAGTGCGCCCTAGTGATTCCATCGGCGGAATCTGATGATGTATAACTCAAAACGATTGTCCTGGTCTCCTCTATAATGGGTCAGAAGGGATTCCTCAGATCTGTCCCGAAATGTCCCCTGGAACCCCAAATGTGCTTCCTTTGGAGCTGGGCCCTAAATGACTGTTTTCCACTTTCCGGAAGATTCCACCGTCGGAAACTGATGACAAATGGCTCAATAGGTTCGCCCTGACTAGCTCTCTAATGGGTCGGAAGGAATCGGCCAAATCCGAAGAGTCATAAGCGGTTGCACAAACCCTCTCTCAAACACTTGCGTCCTCATTGGCTGAGCTGCACAATCACTGAACTGGACACTGTAATGCACGATGAAATACCTGGATGGTATCTTCGATAGGCTAGGGTGTGTCTCTCAACACCGAAACCGATCAAGGGTGGTGGTTTCCTCCAAAAATCCACAAAACAACATGGGGGTCGNTTCCTTTGGAGCTGGGCCCTAAATGACTGTTTTCCACTTTCCGGAAGATTCCACCGTCGGAAACTGATGACAAATGGCTCAATAGGTTCGCCCTGACTAGCTCTCTAATGGGTCGGAAGGAATCGGCCAAATCCGAAGAGTCACAAGCGGTTGCACAAACCCTCTCTCAAACACTTGCGTCCTCATTGGCTGAGCTGCACAATCACTGAACTGGACACTGTAATGCACGGTGAAATACCTGGATGGTATCTTCGATAGGCTAGGGTGTGTCTCTCAACACCGAAACCGATCAAGGGTGGTGGTTTCCTCCAAAAATCCACAAAACAACATGGGGGTCGATTTCCTCCTCCTGGAAATATCTCAACATCAAATCATAACATAGCATAATGAATTAGGTTGCTTTACCCTTCCTTTATAGCTTCCCGAAACCCTAATTCGTTGTTGACCTTTTCCCTCCAAGTAACTTTTACTTTATTTTATTATTCCTTGATTAAATCACTTAATTAATTAATTAATTAACCATTTTACCTCTAAAAAGTGATTTATCCATCCCGATGGCTTCTCCGGCCACTGAAAGTCACTTCTCATCCTTTAATCCTGTAATGCTCTTCCTCCCGATTCCGATGAGCTATTACACTAAGAGGTTTCTCCAAGTAATATGCCCATTACGACATTCTTAGTGAATTTAATTAAGATATGACCCATAATAACTCAAAATTACGGAAATTGTCGGAATGCAACGGAACCAAAGCCAAGCTGTGCCGAATGGATCCTGATGATGAACGATGCAAGTCGGGCTCAATAAAACCCCTCAATATCTCCCGAACTCTCTGTCACCCCTATCTAGCTACTCTGGTAGGCACAACACTCTGTAATGTTATAATGTCCCAAAATGGGGACATTACACAAGACCCGTTGTCTTATGGGATCCAAACCGATGTAGTGGATGCTGCTCTGCTGCTAGTGATGAGTGGTGATCAACATGAATAGGAGGTACCCTGTGGGTTTTGTTGGTAAATTTGACTGTCAACACTCCATGTTTGCTACCTGTGGGCCTCAAGACATGATCTCCTCAGTTACCCCTAGACTGGGGGGGTAACTATTAACATTGTCCACTTCTATTTCTTCATCACTATCATGGGTATTTCGATGTGAACTTCCCACCACCACCTTCAAAATAAAAAAATGGAACCAAAACGACATACCACATTGACATCATCATCATGATTGTTGAACCTTGATAATAACTTGCTACCGGTAATAGAATGATGGGGGAGAAATGGGAAAGAGTAGGAGAAGAAAACATTCGAATATTCAACATAGCATAATATACTAGTTTACAACACATGGATTTTTTATTATAAAAAAACAAGAAACAAGAATGGGCTTAAGAGCCTACCTCTTTAGCTCTCCAATGGTGGTTGAATATGACTATGATAGCCTTCAATCTCCTTTCTAAGCTCTCACAAATGGCAACCTTCAATCTCCCTTCCAAGCTCTCCAATCTCTCTTCCAAGCTCTCCAATCTCTTTATGGCTGCCTTCAATATTCCTTCCAAGCTATCCAATCCCTTCTAAGCTCTTCAATCTCCCTTCAATCTCCTTCAATCTCCCTTTAATCCCCTCAAGAACTAAGAAGAATCCTCTTAAAACTCTCCTAGCAAAGATGAGTGAAATGAGTGAAATCATAAATAGAATGAGAGAAAAATGGAGTGACTGAGTGTTTTAATCTCTTAGAAAACCCTAGCCATACCTTTTACTATCTTATGGAACCTTACCTTGGTTCCCACTCACTCCCAAAACCTAAAAAAATTGCCCAATACTAGCTCACGCGCGTGGTTTTTAGGGAGTGATTTGGGGAGCGTTTTTTTAAGGGAGGGAGCACTCCGGGAGCGCCTGGGAGTGCTCAGGGAGCGATAGCTCCCTAAGCGCTCCTAGTTTGGGCAGGGAGCGATTTTTTCTCCCTTGGAGCGCAGTCCTTGAAATCGCTCCCGAACGGGAGCATGCTTTGGGGGCGGATCATGCATTCTATGGCTTGACATAGATTCAGAAGTAGCGTAGGTTAAAACCCTCAAAGAGTGAAACAATCCATGATCCCAATCAACATGGCCACTTGAGGCAATATATTAATGCAAAAAATATAGTTTTCTTATGGTCTCATAATCGATCATTAGCAAATGGCCCTGCATGCTCTTTAAATAGAGATCATGGACCAATCAGGTGTTAAGTTAGGGATCAAGTGTTGTTAGTATTGAGGAGAAGATGAGTCGTTGGATTAGATAATTACAAAATCATAGTAAAGAAACATACTTTACCTAAAGATACATTTGACCAAGTTGAACTTAACAATCTCTTGAGTGCCTAAATATCCTACATAAAGTGATATTAATTATAATGTCATTAGTTACGAATGGTTAAGTGAGGTAGGTTTTATAGACTATCTCATGAATACACATATAAGGGGATCTCCATCGTTGTAGATGATAACTCAATTTCATAATAAAATATAATATTTTGTATTTCTCGATTATCATTATTTATTTGTTTAAACATGGTATCAGAGTAGAGACATCCTAAGTAAATACTTGGAGTCCATGTTTGTGATGATTGAAGCTTAGTCCTTGATCGTGAATGTGAGATCAAGTTTATGGGCTAGAGAGTATACAGAGGACTCAAGGACAAGGCAAGTTATAAATTATTTTTATTAAAGGAGTATATTAATGGAAAGTTATTAGCCATCTATCAACAAGCAATTATAAGAATATGCCATATGAGAATACGAGAATACACTAGAAAGAAGACCTAGCATAATAGAGGTCAACGACGATAGGTGAAGACAAGAGCATACCTAACACAGAGCCCGATACAAAAATATTTGATTTAATCCAGTATGCAAAGAAGAGATTGAGGTTACTGATGACAGGCAGAGATTGTTTTGACTATTGGTTGATAGTCATAAAATCCAATTACCCATAGAGAGACTACAAATACTATTTTCGATTTAGTGGCAAGGGAAAGATAAGTTGAACCAATATTTTTTTTTAACAAGAAAATGAGATTTTTATTAAAAAAACAATGGTATGACCACTATAGGAACATCTACATAGTTTAGGTATGCATCCTGTGCATAATATCCAAAATTACATATATAGGAGACATATAACAAAGCCCAAAGATGCCTATTCAGACTAATGTTCCAAAATTTAACTACTATGAAAGTTAAAACCAACAAACAGAGTTTCTTCAGTGCTAACAAAAACTGAGAAGGAACCAGAAAAAGAACAAGAACCAATCACTACGCCTGATGCTCGGGATTTGGGGGATCAACACCCGACGGGCCCTTCACCCCTGCATCTTGATGAGGGGTCATCCTGGCGACTTGCAACTCCAACCTTTCCATCCTGACTTCTAAATCCGCTATACGGTCGCTAACCACCTGCATAGACTGCGTGAGAGATTCTGAAGCATCCTCCCTGATTTGGTTGAGGTCTTCCTCCATCACGTCGAACCTTCTGCCACCTTACCCATCCAGCCGGAGCAAGAATCTTCTTTGCGCGCTTAATTTCCTTTTCAATTCGCGAATTTCCAGTTCCAGCAATGGGGGAGGATTGGTGGGAGCAGCAGACTCAGAGCTAGAAGCCATGAGGGGAGTCGATGATAATTCAGGTGGTGTTTGTAGAGCCAGAGACCATGCAGAGGGAGCCGAGCTTTGCAGACTACCACCTGGAGAAGAGAATGCTAAACTGCAGGGAGGAGATTCGAATGCAACCCCTAGAGTGATAGTCCATATTTCGGAGGGGAAATCTTGCACAAATGTCGTGAGGGTGAGACATAGGCGCAGTACCGAGTTGCTTATTGGGCATAATGGCAACCTCGATCCGCATTACGTAGAGTGACGAGATCTGGAGAGGAAGGTACCTTCTCGCATGAATTTCATAAATAACTGAAATGATGCCATAGGCCGGCATATGGTGAGGTGTGACGTCCTGCTGCCTTCGGGCCTGATGACGTGACCACCTGTGAGCCGCCCCCCTCAAGCCGTTAAGGTATTGGTGAAAAGAGCGTGGTCCCATTGAGTGAGAGAAGTTCCTTGCCCAAGGGGGTGGCAACTTTTGCTGCTTTATCTGCTTCTCCATTCAAGTGCCGAAGTACATGGAAAAAATCGATCTTTCGGAAGGATTTAGTGAGCCTCTGGATTTTCTTGAGTATTTGCTGAATTTTCATTTGGCTTGGCAATGAATTAGTTACCAAGGCCTAGATTAGAATCCGAGAGTCTCCTATCACCGTAATTTCATTAATGCCATGCTCCCGGGCTCGGTTGAGGCTTTCCAGAGACCCAAAGCTTCTGCCATGTTGTTGGTGTCTTCCCCTAGTCCCCAAGAAAAAACCCATTCTTGGACTTCATCGGGGCCATAGAGCACCCCTCCCCCTCCTGCCTCCCCTGATAAGTTAAACCAATATTACTGCACTATTATTTGGCAAATATTTTCACGGTGGCAGCATAGAATATGAGGCTAATCTATAGAAGAAATACACTGATGCAACAGACATTTCTTCCATTCTTATTGGCTTTTTTGTTGGTGGCAACTCTAATCGAAACCCAAAGGTGATTCTTTTGTTGATGTACAGTAGACACAAGTATTCTCAATGGCGTTCGAGCCAAATGACCATATGTGATGGAAATCAATGCTTTGCAGAGAAAATCAACGTTTTACAAACTTTTTGAGCAAGCTTTGCATATGCCCTTGAATTTGATTGAGCCAGAGTACAAAGCTGAAAGGGTAAAACTCTAAAATGTAGAAGTGTGTAATAGGAGGAAATATGCAAGCACATGATAATTTTTTAAAAGAGATTCTGAGATACATAAGATGATTTTGTTCCCTAGTGTTGACCGCCTCTTCAACTAGGGGGTTAACTCCATATACCATGAAGATGTGCATCAACAGATGGAAACATGTTGAAGACTAATTGGTTCTATAGGGCATTTTTTTTGCTCTAGCACACAGTTTTGTAAGCAGGATTACCGCACCCCTGCGCGGGTTTATAATGTAATAGGTCTACATGGATCATGTTAGGTCAGTTGCCTTAGGGTTTCTTCATTAGTAGAGTTCCTTTTGCTGAGTGTGTTTTATCCTTAGGAGGTTAATGTGGCCTAACCAGCCGGGTTAATCTCCCTTGAGTTTTTCACTCCCACCCAATAACCAAATGTTAATTTCCCTTGAGTTTTCTTTCTTTCACTCCCACCCAATAAATCCTCCAAAGTGGTGAAAGCATGCTCTAATGGAAGTCATTCCTAGGTAGCTAGTGTTTAAGAATGTTGTAAATGACCATACTAAACATCTAGAGTCTTGCGGAATTCCAATAAGTTTTGATAGGATTTTTTAATTAATTAATTAATTGATTAATTAATTAATTAATTATGGGTACTTAATGTAAAACCTAGATCTCTCGGGATTTTGGTAGGGGTATTTGTACTCAAAGAAAACTAATGAGACCCCCTACACCCGGACCAAGTTTCAAACTCGACGGACAAGTTTTGCTAGTTGTTTGTCCACTTAGGAGTTTCTTTTCTAAAATGGCTGTTTTAATTGCCAAACCCATAACATGGGAAAGTGTAAATTTTGTAATAGTGGACCAAATTTTCATGAAGTAAAGTTGAAAATAATGTTGAGAGGGCCCCACCTAAACTACCCCTACCTATCCAACCCTTTACCTACCTTTTAAAACCCCCATTTAATTCATTATAAACTCACCCTTTTAATCTTTCCCCTTTAAAACTTACGTACCACTCCCACATAATAATTGGAAACTTAACGCCTAATTAGGAACGTGGGCCCCTTCCTCCACCTCTCATGCCTCCCTCTCCCACATAATGCTTGAGTTCCCTTTTTATTTGAAGCTGTGCCTCCCCTGCCAAACCACACGCATCCCTCCTCCTGGCTCCTCAATGTACCTCACATTTTACAGTCACGCCCCTCCATGGGCTATTGGATTCTTCTCACTTAATTAAATATGTGGGCCTCTCCTCTACCAATCACATGCCAATGGGGAGTGTGTTCAAAACACTCTACCCACACTGCATTCCCACTCCTCCCTCTTCTCACCCCTCAATGCACTTACAAGAATCTCTTCCATCTTTAACTTATGTTTCCATCTCATTTGGAAGTTGGAAACCTCACGTGGGTGGAAACTTATCCGTTCAAGTCAAGGAAACACTCTTTTAATTGGTACGTGGGCCTCCCCTTTCTCATACGCTTCCCTTCTCTTGCCTAATTCGCCCCTCCTCCATTGCTTTATTCTTTCCACTCCAACTCTTCTTGCCATTCTCCTCACCCTAAAATCTTCTTCTCTCATTGACTGCTTTCCCAATTGAGTTGTCTTTTCCCTTGGATCTTCAACAAGTGTCAAAATCCAAGAGGGGTCTCTTGATCTCTCAATGCCATTTAAGAGACCCCTCACTCCCACATTCTTTACCTTTCACAGCATTGTTATGTTACTATTTTCACCATCTCATTCCCTCTCTCATTACATTGTCACGCTTCTTCATCAGAAGTTAGTTCCTTGGAAGAACTTGTAGCAATTAGTTCCTACAACTTCTCTCCATTTGGATAATAAAGGGAATGCTTTGGAGGATTCAAGGATTTCGAGATTTGTCCTGCCTTTGCATGCATATGAGGTGAAATCATTGGTTTAAATATTTGTGTGATTATAGGTAGATTGTTAGGTAAAGTAGTTTTACTTAACTAAGTTTAGTGATTGTATAATTGCTAGCTTATTTGATCTGCATTACTAATGATTGAAAGTAGTTTGATTATTAATATATGCCATCATTATCTATTTTCGCCTCACATTCTGTTTAAGTTTTGAGGACACTTCAAGGAGAGGATATTGGGCTAGTCCAAGCACGGATTTACCTTACTTCTCACATACACTCCAAAATTGTTTCGATATTATTCAATCTTCTCTCATTCTTCATTTTGGTAGCTAATGTGTTCAGATAGGGCACCTAAAATCATAATTTTCTGTTTATATGTGAGAAATTTCCTCAGCCTAAAACAAATTTCATTGACTTTGATGTGTTAGCCAAATCAGCAAAGCAATAGTCATTGATTTTGCGTGTTCTTAACTAGTGACAAGAGGGTGCAGGCCGGGCCTAAATCACATGCACAATACACCTCCAACAACTCCCTCTCTAATCGGGTAACGCTTTCTTCCCGATCTACTCTAAGCCGATCAGAACGAAGTCTAAGGGAGTTGTACCCAAGTGGCTTGATTTCCTTTCAGTCTTTACTTTGCAGCTTAGCTAGATTAGTCATGATTTCTAAGTATGCAAGGTGAACTTAAAATAATCTAGAATAGATCTCATAACACATGCTATCTTATAGCCCATGGTGGCTTAGATTAGATCTTTATTTTCCTGCATGTATGCAAGTTTCTGGCTTCTAATCTTTATCTACATGCATGCTAACACCACCCATAAAGGCATAAAGTAAATTCACCCTTACACTCAAGAAGCTACCTTTTAAGTTCTTACACTTCACATAAATTAAGAACTCAATCGCTAATTCTGTTTGGGTCCCCAAGGCCTCTTCTGGAAACTAAAATTTAACTGCAATCCATTGTCTAAAGGCTTCAGCTTTCTTATCTTTCAGTTTCAGTTTTTTTGGCAATCATTTGTTGAGCAAGCTACAAGCACTCAATCACACTTTGCAATATTTAGCCTATAGGTCTAAAATTCTATTAATTAGACTTAATAGGACACCATAACTTGCCATCTTCGCCATTTAAAAACTGGGTTTTGAGGAAAGCCACAAAGTTTCTCGAGTACTCTACTAGGGCCGAATCTGCGGAAGCTAGGTTGGGCCTCGTTGCTTCACTTCTGAGCATCCAACAACCACTTGGTAATAGGGGAGGAGAGTTTTTGGGTTGACACCCAGATAGGGCTAAAATTAACTTCACACTTAATCAATTAATTTAATCTTCAAACTACAACATCAACAATACAAGTACACACTTGCAGTGTGCCTCACTGGTCTCACTGCCTTTCAATTCTACATTCATATGCAAGCTATCTTTGATGTGTTGTAGAAATAATATCTAAGTGGTTACATCTTCATCTGTTATTCTTCTTCCAATGCTTTTCATCTATCCCACTTTGTACTTGTGGTGTGATCCTTCAAGAAGTGATCCACCGGGAGGCATTCTCTTGATTGGGTCTGAGTGCTTTTATGCCTCTCTACAATGGAGCAAAATTCAACCAAAGTCTATCTCAGAGCATGCTTTGCTTGTTGTGTTGATGGTTGTTCATCTTGAGTATCTTCTTTCCTACAAAGACATTTCAAGCATTTGTTAATATTTTATATCTAGTCTTTAACTTAGTATATCTTAGATATTCTTTTTGCATCTAAGTATATCTATCTTTTGTAATCTTTGTAACTTGTACTATCTTGTAATGAACATCCCCTTCACTTAGTTGACCCCTCACACCCAATCTAGGCACTAGTCTTAGTTGCCCTAGGAAAAAGTGTTAGTCCACTCTCAAGCTTAGATAGTTGCATCTTGCATTTGTCGATTGGACATCTTAGGCTAGATTTCCCCTAACCTTTAACCACTAAAACCAACTCTAGAACACTTAATCGTAAATCATCTAGTAACTAGGGTTCACCCCCTGCTTCCCCTTCCCTAGGAGTTAGCCTAGACGGAAGAGGTTCAAGTCAAAGTGACAGCGTGGACTTTGAACCTAGGCATTGTGCCTCCGAGGACACACTAAGTGAGCAGGACTTAGCTCACGTTTGCAAGTGTGTATAAGGACGACAACACCTAGCATACCAATAAACCAAGTTTTTTGGAGTTTTCGAGACCAATATTTCTTGAAGTTTGTAGATTTGAAGAACAGAAGTATTTTTTAGTCCTGAAATTTCGATGTGATTTATTGAAAGCAATGTTATTAGAACTGGACCGGTCATTGAACCAATTGACCCCAGAAACCCAAACTGGAGTAGAACTGGACAAAAACTGGAAACAAAACTGGACCATAAAACTGGTCGACCAAAAGATACGTAAAATATTCAAATTTTGAATAAAAAATATATAATCATGTGCATCCATGTGAATCCAAACCCTTATACACAAATATGCAAAGTTTCTCATGTATATAGCAAGATACGTAAAATATTCAAATTTTGAACAAAAAATATATAATCATGTGCATCCATGTGAATCCAAACCCTTATACACAAATATGCAAAGTTTCTCATGTATATAGCAAGGGTGCATATCACTAAAAGAGCATTGAGTGCAATCCATATCTAAACCAAAATACATGAACAAAGAGGCTTTAAATGGCCTCTGGAGTCAAAAAATAAGCATAGTACTGATTAATAACTGTAGTCTAGAGTTTAGACTCTAGAATCTACTCATATGAGAGAATCATCTGATATCCTCATCATCTGCATCCTCAACATGAGTAGACTAAAAAATGGAACTCTAGCTTGATTGCCTCGCCCCTGAAGGAATCTGTCCAACAACAATGTTCAAATCCTCACTGTGGAAGTGGGTCAGGTTTAGTGCCCCTGAAGGAATCTGTCCAACAACAATGTTCAAATCCTCACTGTGGAAGTGGGTCAGGTTTAGTGTTTTACTTTTTTTCCTTGATTTAAAAAAATAAATTAAGTTCAAGTGGTCCCCATCGCTGACTATACGGTTTCATACAAAACTGGCTAGTTTTGACATTTATGACCTGTTTTGTATGAAACTAGCTTGTTTGGTATGGAACCGGCCTTTTCCAATTATGAACATTTAATCGGACTGGTACGGCCCCGGAACCGATCTGGTTCTGATAACACTGTCTGACAGTTTAAAGAGAAAAAATATACATATTATTGAAATCATTGAGAATAATTTTCAATCTGGTAGAGATATTCAGTTTCTATACATGGAAAGACATGTGATGTTAGAAAAATGCAATGGAAAACTTTTGCACTTATAAAATGAAATTGCAATTGCATCAATGAACATTAATGTAGGGAGCATTGTTAACGATACACAAGCAAAACTCAGACTTCATGGAAAATTAATGGAGTGGACAATCAGAGATGACAAAGCAAAAGCCAATATGAGACAAAGTCTGATAATGCCAAATTTCTCTTAATGAAAGAATTTTTTGCATTAAAAATGGATAAATCTGAATCTATGTCAAGCCATATCAATGCATTCTAGGGATTAATACAACAATTGACATAAGCAGGTTTTAGAGCAGAAGAAGATGAGTTCGAGGTTGTTTTATTAAACAACTTACCTTCTACAACAACGTTGAATTTACACTTGGATATATTTCATCACAATCTTTAGAGAATGATTTCAACTTGTATGGCCACAGAAAAATGTGAGTTTGATGATGAGAAGGATGAAGAAAGAGTTTTCTTTAGCAAAGGAAAAAGCAAATCTGAAAACAGAGGAGATAACAATGGAAAAAATGGAAGAAATTGTTATTAGTGTGGAAAACTAGGTCATGGTGCATGGGATTGTAAAGTCCGAGCAAATGATGTACTTGAAGGAAAAGTAAGGAACTCTAAAAGAGTTACATGGCTTGGAATACAAAAGTAAGAAAAGTAGAATTAAATGAACTAAATGAGGAACAAGATGATTTCTTCCAAGTAACATAAAAAAAAGACTTTTTTAAATCAGTAACTTAGATTTCCAGTTGGGTACATGAGTTGTGCTCTTCACTTGTCCAGATGATTTCTGTTTTGCTTCATTAAGATTAGATGGCAATATATGTTTCTTAGTTGGAATGCTGCTTTGGTGAGAAGAGACAACACCAAGGTTGCTAAGGTGGATTCTTGCTTTGGAAGAGAAGAGACGACAAGATGATTGCTTAGGTGGACATGGATGAATTCTACGTTTGAATTGGGGGAGATGACATTTTGATGGAGCACCACACAGGTTCCAAGATATGGAAATATGAGATATCGTAGTGTTTTATGTTATTTTTGTAAGTTTTGGAGTCTTTGATGTAAGGAGGGTAATAGATAAAAACAATAACTTTGTGTTAAGGGGTGGGGTGGGAGTATTAATACTTCAATACTATAGTTTAATATAATAAAGTCACATGTTAAAGTTACTTTTATAAAGAAAGATTAATTAGTGTCATTAGTTAAGAATTGTTAAGTGAAGTATAAAGTACCTCATGATTAAAACCATACAAGAGGATCTCCCTCATTGTATATGATGACCCCATTTCATAATAAAAGATTTTACTTTGTATTTCTTGTTATCATTATTCATTATTTTAAACAGCACCATTGGCAAGGCAACCGGTATTCAAAATGGGAAATAATTTCTAACAATTTCTTCAAATAAGTATTGGGAAGAATTCTTGTATGCTGTGTCATTTTTTTATCTTATTTACTTTTTTTCCCCTATTTGTTGTTCATGTATTTTCATGTGCTTACATTGCATGACTTGTTAAGTCACATTGAGTAGATTGCGTGGGTTGAGCAATCGCAAAGGGTGTGGTTGTGGCAGCGTGGTATTAAAATGATTGAGTGAGAAGGGTGAGGTATGTTATACAATTGTTGTTGGGAGTGCCTTAACCCAATATATCTTGTCTTCTTGGCCATTTGTTGAGCATATAATTTTGTGAGCATAATAGTGTTGCATTGTGCCATTGTTGCGTACCGATTCTCATTGTTATTGAATTTCGACAACTTCTTTCTTTTGACTAGGTGCACTATACTTATTGGAGTCTTCTTTGTCATTCCCTCTTCACATGCTCTAAAAAGTACCTTAGACTTGTTGTTCTTAGGCCTACCCCTTGCTCTTTGTCATTGATGTTTGTTGCTTTGGCCTCTTTCTATAATAGACCTTTCTGGTTAGCGCAAAAGTCTTCAGTTTTACCTGATCCTTTGTAATTCTCTTGGGTAGATTGGAGAGTTTCCTTTATACTACCCTTCCATTATAAGTTGTCCATATTTAGATGTTCAACAATGTTATATAACTTTATTGAGCACATTCTTCATTGCTTCAATGTTGTATGATATTATTTTTCTTCAGTGGAAGCATTGCCTGTAGTTTTATCGGGTTCAAGTTTAGGCTATGATTATTTTAATGTTAATATCTTTATAATTTCATTTACTATTGATTTGGTAGTTCGATCCCATATAAACATCCACAAAAATCTTTCCTCTTCTTAATACTAAATAGTTTTATGAATATGTTTGAGGTTCTCGTTCTTTCATCTAGTGTTGTTATGCATGCCATACCTAGGATGATGATGGTGCTATTGGATGACAAGTATATTATCTCCTAGGATGCTATGGCGTTTATAACATATAATGTAAAAAAGATCTTAGATTTATGGCAAGTTGAGTAACCATACATGCATAGTGGTAGGCTTCATCTATGCATTAATGGCAAGTCTTCCAACTATTTCTTGTGCTAACATAATTGAAGTATAAACTATGATTAAATTACATCATTATGTCATATGTATAGAGCTTGTAATCTTGCCATACTTACTTTATCTATATTTTCCTTTTTCCTTTTGCCATTGAGTTCCCAAATTTCACCTAGTGAGGCTTACCACCTAGAAAGCATCAACCTTGAGCTCAAATAAGTTTATGAAAAATATTGTCAGTACATGGTCCAAACAAGAATATGCAATATAGCCTTGCTATAAGGCCCAGATTAGTATGATAGGTAGCCCTAGTATAGACTTCAGATAATCTAGAAGATATGGCCCAAATGCAATGCTTGGATGATGGATCTAAGTTCATGAGAGCTAGCCTCAACAGTCTTTGGATATTATATGTGACTATTTTGATATATATTTTAGATTAGTCTATAAGAGAGAGCTCAGGTAAGTGTACATTCCATACCTTGGTATAGATCTCATGTCAATATACGAGAAAAACCTACTATAGAGCGCAAATAAATTTCATCAATATTTTATGCGGATAATGATACTAAGATTACCTTGACATGTATCTCATATATGTTTGTTGGTGATATGTCTTCATCAGTAATGTCTTCAACCATCTTAATATTTTTATGTGGAGTTACTATGGGAGCATTTAGTGGATGGTGAGTGGTGGTTTGTTAAAGAGATTGTATCACTAATGTAATACCAAGATCTGCCTACCATTTTTCTTTGATTATGGTTTACAATGGATCATATAACCTTTGCCTATGCCAGGGGCTACTGGCATTTGCTGAGACTTTCTTGCCTCTAAGCATGTTGTAGATACAATTTTCAAAGTATCGGGAAGTGAAGGACACAAACTTCGCAATGCTTTTTATTTCTCTTTGAACCATTCTATGAATTCTACATTTTATGACATCGAGTGTAATAGCTTCAAGAACTTCATTTGTTATCTATTTCTAATTGAGCTCTCATGAACTCTAATTACAACTCTCTTTGCGCATTTGACGTTGCATCTTAGGTTACAACATGCTTTCACGTAAGTTAAAACCTGCATATGTTAGCTTATTGTGTTACTCTTTACAGTGTAGTATGTACACATACACTCATATTAGCCATTACATGTGAACGTTTACGTATGCTGTTAGGCTTTTTGTTGGTTGGCTGATGTGATTTTCTCATGACAACACATTATAAGGAGGATTTTCTTTCCTTTCTTTGTCATAGAGCTGTTAAACATGGGTTTTTTGTGGGCTGTACACTATGCAAGCCTTTGGTTTCTCCACTATGGCTATAAGACCTGTTATCACCAAATCTAGCTCTTGTGCAAAGCCTTCACGTGGTGCTAGACCAGTGTAACATATGGAAGTAATTGCCACTGTCACCTAAGCAAGTACTTCTCTCATTTTAGTGAAGGATAGAGATCCAACACGAGGGAGGATTCCCTAGCAACCTCAAGGGATCCTATAGGAAGATAAAGGCAGGTCTATGGTCCCCTATCTTGGTCACTTGGTGAGATAGGCTAGGTCTAGGAATAGGGCAAGGTTAGAATGAATTTAGACAAGGTAATTGATTGTATGTGTGTGCGTGAGGTGTTCTAATGTCTTAAATGTCAATAAACAAGTTTAGGTAAGCCCCGGAACACTAGCTATCAAAGAGAAAAGGCTGCTGTAATAAAACTTATGATAAAAGACAATGTGCTTCAGCAATATTTTAATTTGTAACAGCAGCAAGTTAGCAGTCCCTAAATCAGCAAATACTTATTAGAAAAGATTCCAAATAGTGAGTAGAATATGTATGAGATGTTAGACAATGATTATATGCATGTGATATCATGAAATTAAGCTAATTACTTGCAATATGCTCAAGCCCTAGTGGCTGTAACAGAATTTATGACAGCAGCAAATAAATAGAAGGATGCAAAGCATTGAGCCACAATAAGCATGAAGATGCAATGGAATCTCTAAATTACCCAAATGCTTTGAGAGAGAGAGTATTAATTGAGAGTTTGTATTACATGCAATCAAAAGATTAGTGCCGTCTTTTTTTCTTTGGGCAAATGGAGTCAAGCAACAACTTAAATTGGAAGTTAGATAGCTAAGAAGACTTGGAAGTTTGAAACCCTAGGACTATACCCTCATAGGCCTAGGATTAAACCTCAGAAAGACTAACCCTAGAGTTTATACCCTCATATACCCTAGTGCCATCTTCTTCTAGGACATCTAGATTGAAATCTAAGTGAACTAGGTCAAACCCTAAGGTTTATACAATCATAAACCGTAGGTCTTGAACTAGCAAAGACAAACTCTAGGGGGATAAACAATCTTAACCCCCAGACTAGGTCTTAAATGCTTCAACAAATTAAGATGAATATAATGAGGGAGGGGGATAAACAATCTTAATCCCTCCTAGGGTTTCTAGCAAAATGAACCTAGCATACAAGGTAACATGCAACAATTAACCATCTAATAGAGCATCCACCATAATATACCATGAACAAACACTTAAACTTGAAGAAGAACACTTACTAAACCAATTCACTATGCATGAAGAAACCCTAGCTCAAAGATCATCCACCAAAACAAGAGAAAGCATCCACAAGATTATCCTTCATGAGGTGCGCACAAGTACTCTGAAGTGAGAAAAGAAGAGCGAAGAGCTATAGAAGTGATTCTCCACAAGGGAGAGTTGTGATTTTTCTTTGAGGAAGCGCCGGCCTCTCTATATGAGGCAACCCTAGCGCTATAATCCTTCAAAGCCCCCTAAAATACAAAATGTCCATGATACAAGTGAGATAGGTCAATGCCGACCCCTCAAATAGCTTCTCATGCAAAGAAACAATGAAAATATGACAAAACATCCCCTCAAATAGTTGTAGACATTCGAGGTACTATGAAGCTGCTAAAACAGGTCTGTCCTTGACCTGAAATTTGGCTTTAAGTTTCAATCTCCAAGATTGTCCTTTGCTGCTGTTTTAGGACAGCAAACAGTCAAGTAACTTTCTGCTCATAATTTTTATGGTTAAGTGCTCTTTTGAGGTGCCCTTGCAAGTGTTTTCATACCCCAATGTTAGCACATGCAATATACTCAAAACAAATACACTCCTCTTGATCTTTACAACTCTAACAAGCTGATCTATACTCTAAGCATGCATGAAATGAACACTAGTATTTTTGGTCAACATGACCCTGGATAAAACCCCCCCGGGGAAAACCAGTTTGGAATGAAAGTATATATAATGATGATCTTAAGTAGTCAATACAACAAGTAAGCTAATACAATGGAACCTGATACAATAGCAACTCCTCACAAGAAGCTTTGGAGTTCCAAGAAGAGAAATGTGCCCAAGCTTAGTGCTTCCTATTCCCTTGTTGCTCTATTCACTGAAGTGATGCGCCCTCCTTCCTCCTTAGTCCAATGCAGAATCCCTTCCACACAAATGTGCTCTTGTGTGCTACCTCTCCATTGAAACAAACAAATCTGCATTCCTTCAAGTGTAACTCCTCCCTGCTAGGTGTGCGCCCTCCTCGTATAGTGCGCCCTCCTCCAAGCAGGTGTGATCACCACAATGGAAGCCAAAGCCTCCTAGAGCCCTCCATGGAAGAAGGCACCCTTGCTGCCCTCTCTCAATGCTTCCATTCCCATCTTCTTTCCCTTCTCCAAACTCTCTTGATGAACATACAAGTGAATGAGCTTCCAAATGCCCTATGCGCCCTTCTTAAGGAATCATAAGGGAACCTAAAAGATGAATGACTAGGATCACTCCAAGCCATCTCTAATCCATGGTTGAGATCTCTCAAAAAGAATCTCAATTCAAAACCCACTTTGGGTTAAGTTTCCATAGTTCACTTTATGTCCCCCAATTCACCCACAGTGAATTAATAGTCACTTTTCACTCAAGTGACAAATTTCACCCTTTTGACTTGGGAAAATGTCAAAGTGAAATTAGACATAAAGTGTAAGGCACAATGGGTCAAATATTTCCCTCTTGTGGTCAGAGACCCACAACCACAAGGGGACCACTTTCCAAGGTACCCAAATCTCAACACTCACTCTTACCGAGGAAAGTGCCATTCACCTCCAATCTCATCCCTATAGTGGACATGGTTGCCTACTGGCAAATACTCTGTGAGTATGGCTGTACCTTGATCATGAAAAAGTGGTCTCTGACACAGATCTGCTCAACCTGCTTGATCTATAGATGGAAGTGCATCTCCACCTATCCAAGATCAACTAGATCTTGGCATCACACCAAGGATCTCAACCTTGGTCTCCCACCAAGGATTTCTACCTCATGGCATCTCACCAACGGTCACTACTCTTGGCATCTCACCAAGAGTCACATCTCTTGGCATCTTACCAAGAGTCTCCCCTCTTGGCATCTCACCAAGAGTATCTGGATCTTGGCATCTCACCAAGATCCTCAACTTGGCCTCTCACCAAGTGACTTTCACCTGAAGTGGAACTCGAACCTGATCTGCTCGTCTCCATAGCCAAGTGAGGCTCAAGCCTCTGAGGTGCCCTGCTCCTCCTCCTCATCAATTTCTGATGCTCTGAAGCCCCCTACACTAACCCTCTGTCTCGGTAACTCTGAAATTGAAGTTGTCCTGGGTGGACCAGTCACCCTTGAAGATGGTGTCCTCGAAAATATAGTTTGAGCTCCCTCTGAATCAATACTCTGAGTCAATAGGTCCTCCTCAACTCTGTCTCCCCACCTGCCACTGGATGGTGTATATACTGACGAATGCACACTCTCTTGCAAACTGAGCATCAAACTCCTCCTCTGCTGTCGCTGCAGTACCATCCTACTGCTTCTTTGTTTTCTTCTTGGGACACTGTCCTGCATAGTGACCCATCTCTCCACAAGAAAAGCATCTCACTTTGCTCATGTCTCTCTCTTTCCCACCGCCACTCTGCTGTGGTTTGGCCCCTCCCTTGGGACCCTGTCTAGCACCTCTGTCGGTCTTCTTTTTGCCCTTAGTCCACAGAGCAAGGTCCTCATCACCGTTTGAAATACGCTGTTGTCCTGAAGATCCCGAGCTGCATCTCAGTGCCTCCTGTATGAAGTCGTCCCAAAGTCTCTCCCAGGTAGGCATGACCTTCTGGGCTACAATGCCTCGTACAAATGAACCCCAAGGTTTGGTAAAGCTGTTCAAAGCTGTTCTCACCAAGAAGTCAGGATCCAGAATCTCCCCGACTGTGTCCAACTCATCTCGAATCTGTGTAAATCTGCCAAGGTATGATGTAACTGACTCGGAATCGAGCATCTGAATGCCCCTGAGCTTGTCCTGCAGAACCATCTTCTGATTCTGGTGGGGACTCTGATAAATCTTGTACAATGAGGCCCATATCTCAAAGGCATAGTCTTTCCCAGTGAAATGGGGTATGATGTGGTCTCTCACCGCATCACAAATAGTCCTTTTCGCCTTGGTGTTTTTCTTCCTGAAATCGACATCCAACAATGGTGATGGAGCAGGTGCAGGAGGAATCACCACGGGATCTTGAACTATATCCCATAGTTCAAGATCCTCGAAGACGAATATGATCCTGGTCTTTCAAGAGGACCAGTTGCTAGCTCCGTCTAGCCTATCCTCTGCCCGCATCTGGGACACCGACATGGCTGTCCACTAAATCTCACACTGATGCTAACACTGCACAAGAGTACTGCCTCACTCTTTTCAACACAGGTGTGAAAAGAGGCAGTCAAACTACAACCTCACTCCTGACAACATAGGTGTGAAAAGAGGTTGTCCACCACAGCCTCACTCCTGTCCACACAGGTGTGAAAAGAGGCTGTCCAAATCAGCCTCACTCCTATCCAAATAGGTGTGAAAAGAGGCTGAAAACAAAAGTCCAAAACAGTCCTACAAGCTGTCCAACAAATCTATCCACAAGCTGTCCACTAACTCTGCCAACAAGCTGTCCAAAAATCTGCTAACAAGCTGTCCCAAAACTGCCAACTGTATGCTCCCAAAAATCAGCAAGTCCTTGCCACCAAGGGCTCTAATACCATGTAGAAATTCGAGGTACTATGAGGCTGCCAAAACAGGTCTGTCCTTGACCTGACATTTGGCTCTAAGTTTCAATCTCCAAGACTGTCCTTTGCTGCTGTTTTAGGACAGAAAACAGTTAAGTAACTTTCTGCTCATAATTTTTATGGTTAAGTTCTCTTTTGAGGTGCCCTTGCAAGTGTTTTCATACCCCAATGTTAGCACATGCAATATACTCAAAACAAATAACACTCCTCTTGATCTTTACAACTCTAACAAGCTGATCTATACTCTAAGCATGCATGAAATGAACACAAGTATTTTTGGTCAACATGACCCTGGATAAAACCCCCCCGTGGAAAACCAGTTTGGAATGAAAGTATATATAACGATGATCTTAAGTAGTGAATACAACAAGTAAGCTAATACAATGGAACCTGATACAATAGCAACTCCTCACGAGAAGCTTGGGAGTTCCAATAAGAGAAATGTGCCCAAGCTTAGTGCGCCCTCTTCCCTTGTTGCTCTATCCATTGAAGTGATGCGCCCTCCTTCCTCCTTGGTCCAATGAAGAATCCCTTCCACACAAATGTTGTCTTGTGTACTACATCTCCCCTGAAACAAACAGATCTACAATCCTCCAAGTGCAACTCCTCCCTGCTAGGTGTGGGCCCTCCTCCAAGCAAGTGTGATCAACACAAATAAATGGAAGCCAAAGCCTCCTAGAGCTCTCCATGGAAGGAGGCGCCCTTGCTGCCCTTTCTCAATGCTTCCATTCCCATCCTCTTTCCCTTCTCCAAACTCTCTTGATGAACATACAAGTGAATGAGCCTCCAAATGCCCTATGCGCCCTTCTTAAGGAATCATAAGGAAACCTACAAGATGAATGGCTAGGATCACTCCAAGCCATCTCTAATCCATGGTTGAAATCTCTCAAAAAGAATCTCAACTCAAAACCCACTTTGGGTTAAGTTTCCATAGTTCACTTTATGTCTCCAAATTCACTCACAAAGTGAATTAATAGTCACTTTTCACTCAAATGACAAATTTCACCCTTTTGACTTAGGAAAATGTCAAAGTGAAATTAGACAAAGTATAAGGCACAATGGGTCAAATATTTTCCTCTTGTGGTTAGAGACCCACAACCACAACGGGACCACTTTCCAAGGTACCCAAATCTCAACAATGGTGACATGTGTGGTATAAAAGCCTCCAAAGGCTATGACGTCATCCTCAAAGGTGAAAAGGTGCCTCCAAAGGCCACATCTCTCCATGAAAAAGGTGCAAGCAACATCAAAGGTCATGTCTCATCACCATCAAGTGCCCAATCATCCCCAAGAAGGATCCCTCAATGGCAAGCAAGCCCAGTCATCATGGAAGCGTCATAACGCATGTTGTCATCATTCATATGCTCAATGTCTAAGGTGAAAAGGTTAGCGTCCAACTTGGAATGAAGATGCATCACCTCTCTAAAGGGTGTCCAATCATGTCTAAGTGCAACGTCCTCCATCCAATGTCTATCAAGCTCAGGGGTGCACTGCCCAAGATGTGGGCTTCCTGCCCATCTGTCAACCAATATGATCATATCTGCAAAATGAAAGCTCATCTATTCGTTGTTCAGGGTCCAGGAGGTGTGAGAGGATGTATCTAAATGTGTCAAGTCATCAAATGACCCACTACACTGCATCACACATGCTATGTCCTTCATATAATGCACAACCTCCTGGGTAAAATCATAAGGACGTCCTCCAAAGGACCATGTCAAGTGCACCCAAGTCAGTCAAAGCCATAGAATCAAGCAAGACCAATAATCACAAGGTACAAGAGTTCTTAGAATCATACAAAGTAAGCCATCACTTAATACATAAGTCACATGAACAATTCACGTTAGATATCCCCTTCAAACTTCACATCAGCTCAAGACTTTATGCAATTTGGCAAGTTTAGGTATGGGAGGACCATCAAAAGACCCTATTAGGTGTGCCAGTACCCAGGTAGAGGGATATTTTCCAAGAAACATATCTAAGTGTAAGTGTGGTGAATGAGAACGTGTTGGGGTTACTTCATGGTGATGGAGTCATTAACATGCAATGTAATGTGCTTGGTCCATTTCCATGAGTGCCTTTGTAGACAGAGTGCTTGCTGCCTGGTATACCCTTTCCTCGGCAGTGTGTGTATTCCAAACCCCTTTTTTTGCCTTTTGATATTCTTTTATTGCTTTGCAAGTCCCTTTTTAAGGTTTAAAGCACTTTTATTCTTTCTTTTCTTTTCTTACTGGGATTAAGTCCTTTTAATTGATATGCATTCAATGCATTAGGACTAGGGTGATCGCCTTATAGTGATGGGGTAGAGCTCGAGCTGGCCTTTGGATTTAAAGGTTGGCCATTCATTATCCATACACAGTTTATTTCCAGAATTACAAAATCAGCATTCTTTCTTTTATTCATTTTTTATAGAAGCTGCATCAACCTTGACATTCTAGCCCTTTTTCTCATAGGAGGATGAACCACGAGCTTTTTTGGTGTACATGTAACAGCCTTTACTGAAGTTTAGTACACTGCAGAAGGCCGCAGGATGGAAAGTGTTAAGTATGGGGGGGAACGATACATTACCCTTATCAAAGCTTCCTAGTAGTACCCCTGTTCCCCAAGAGTGACAACACGGGACTAGGACACTAATGATGGCCACCAAGGTGAAACAAGGCAACAAACATAACTTCTGAGCTTATGATTCATTATCCAACTTCAACCCATGATCCTTACTCAAATGCCAAATGCATTAAATATAACACTTTATATGAAACAAGAACCAATGAACCTCATAATGTGCTGGGCCACCATTTTCCAATAAGCCATGCTGATCGGGTGTGATGAGCTATGCTGACGAGGAGAGAGGCATTTGAGGGGCTGCTGGGCTGCTGCCTGTGAAAATGCTGATCATTGTCATCATCGGGATCGCTGTCTTCATTACGGGCCATGAGACATGATCTCCTCTAGTTACCCCTAGGTGAGAGGGGGTAACAAGACCTACTTAGAGCACTATAATAGTAAATTACCTATGCTAGGGGCTACTAACATTTACTGAGACTTTCTTGCCTCTAAGCATGTTGTAGATACAATTTCCAAGGTATCGGGAAGTGAAGAAGGACACAAACTTTGCAATGCTTTTTATTTCTTTTTGAATTATTCTATAAATTGTACATTGTTATGACATCGAGCATTGTAACTTCAATTGTTAACAATATTTCTAATTGTGTGCTCATAAACTCTAATTATGACTCTTCTTGTGCTTTTGACGTTGCATCTTAGGTTAGAACATGCTTTCACGTAAGTTAAAACCTGCATATGTTAAGCTTATTGTGTAACTCTGTACAGTGTACATACATACTCATATTAGCCATTACATGTGAACATTTACATATGCTGTTAGGCTCCTTGTTGGTTGGCTGATGTGGTTTTCTCATGACAACACAATAGGAGGCATTCAAACATTTCTTTCCTTGTCATACAGCTGTTAAACATGGTTTTTTTTGTGGGCTTTACACTATGCAAGCCTTTGGTTTCTCCACTATGTCTATAAGACCTACAATGTTATAGAGCATTATAAATTATAATAGTAAATCAGCAAGCTAAAGTTTAATGGTTTTATATCCTAAAATTTGTCTTTTTTTTAATGTGTCAATTTAACCCTTTCTGTTTGCCTTTGTTTTCCCCTTTATTTTTTCAAATTCTGTTACAATGATGACATTTAACTAGTTGGTAGCTTCCAGGTTTGTGGCAAACTGTCAGAAAAAATTGGAAGCCATGGACAAACAGGAAAGAAGGAAGTAGTTCGAAGTCTTACAACCCCTGTTCGGATGTTTGATGGATTGTGTCAAGAGGAACCCCCTCCTAAGAAGGCCGAAATAGAGGATGGTCCTCCTATGTCTGAGCGTGATCGTGCTAAGCTGGAACGAAGGAGGAGGAAGGACGAACGCCAAAGAGAGGTATGTGAATCTGTGGACATCGTATGTCTTTGTGGTGATGCTGCTTTTGTATTTTCAATATCTGGGTTATGATGGCTGATTTGAATTTTGTACCATATGCATATTTTTATGTATCGTGTGTGCTTTGAAACAGGTAGCATATGAGTTACACTTGGAAGAAATGAAAGCATCGTTAGCAGGGATGCCTGTAGCACATGTTCATCATGGGAATGGGGACGAGGGATCGACTGTTAAGGACATTCACATGACGAATTTCAACATTTCTGTTGGAGGTCGAGAGCTCATTAAGGATGGTTCAATTACTTTGTCACATGGCAGGCACTATGGTCAGTTGATGTTAGATTTTGGTTTAGATTTATATGAAAAATGTCTCTTGCAGCAGTGAATAAGCTTGCAGGAAATGTTTTAGCTTTTAAATGGAGTCATTTACATCTATTTATTTAGTTTGGAAGAATACCATATTAAATATAGGAGTAAGGGTCAAGGCTTGTGTACGATGTGTGCGAGCAACCCTAAATTGGGTTATTCAGAAATGTTGGGGAATAAATGATCAACACTAAAAGAAAATCCAGTAGGAGATTGTAATAAACATAATAATACTAAATAAATAATCATCATAATAAATATAATAATTACGTAAATGGAAAGTCAGGGGTCATACACGCCTTCACCTCCTGACCAGTCAATGCATATAAAGATACAGTCATGAGGCTCATTCTAACATCATCAATTCATATCAATCATTATTTTTCAATATTCTAATATACAATTGCAGAATCATTCTAGTGATAAACAGGGCTGTTTATTCCATTTGGTATCAGAGCCAACTCTTGGCCAATTTCGTGGGCAAATTCCACGAGGATACCTTGGGGCAATCGTACCCATTCAAGCAATTCTGTACCCACTCAAGCAATTCCATACTGCACTTACCACAGCCATCTGTATGATCTGTACAGCTCCACAACAATTTCATCACACGCTGTCACTTAAACAGCCGTACAGCTATAATTCCAGCAGCAGTATGCTGCCTCCGTACCTCACCCTACAGCCGTAGTGTTTCCACCATACACAAATTCTCTTCCCTACGCCAATCGTACAATGCAGTCAACTGCAATTCTTCTGCCTTCTGCCATACACCCTTACGATTTCACTCAGCAGTATTTGTTACCCTGTGCTTATCCCCACATGATTTCCGTATGTCCATTATTTGGCCATTCTAGCCACCTTTTGACTTTTCCACACAATCCGTACCTTTTCCTAAGGTCACATCCTTAATCTCTCCCCCACCCCCCCTCCCCACCATATTTAATTTTTACTTTGAAAAAATTACCTTTTTTCAAAAAAATTGATTGGTACTTTTTTTTCCAAGATTTTTTTTTTATATTCTATATTTCATGTGTGAAATCAGACTACACCTTTGACTGCCTTGAAAGGCTCAAAAAAACAAAAACATTGTCTCTGTACTGTCTTGAAACAGTCTCTGTCCTGTACCTACATGTTACAGTCTTTCTTAGGCACTTCCAGGGTAGTCTTCACAATTTTTCGCAAAATTCTTTACAGCCCTAGGGCTCAATCAGTAAACAAGACAGAAAAACTCAAACAAAGTACAAATATAAGACTCCTTCCAGTGCTAGCATCAATAAATTGATCTATCAGAGATTGAAAATATGAGTCCCTCCTCCGAAGTCTTGCTCAGATAGGAACCCCTCCTGCATTAATATAGCTTCTTTAGAAATCTGATCCACCTTTGTGTTGATCTCTCTATAAATACGAGTAAAAATTGAATCATCAAAATTGTTTTTAACCTCCAAAACTTGATTCATGATTGGGGCTAACAATATATTTTCAATTTTACATTTATTATTTTTTACTCAATCGATCAACATCTTGGAATCTCCGAAAATCTGCAAATGCTTTATACCTTTGTCTGCCACTGTTTTCAGAAGAAGACACAATGCATAAAACTCAACTTGATTATTTGTTCCTTGCCTGGCAGCATATTTCAAAGAAATATAGTGTGCAGATTCAAAGAAAAGAATAGCCCCTGCCCCACACATAGCTGGGGTTCCTTGACAAGGCCCATTGAAGAAGACCCAAGCCTTCTCATAATGAATGTTTGGTTCTCTCAGGATTCTTTGAGTGTTTTCTTTCGGTTGTTTCCAGCTCCCCTCGAAAGAGACCTTACTTTTGTGAGCTACTTGTGCAGGGGTCATATCAAGATTTTGAAAAATCATGCAATTCCTTGAAATCCAGATACACCAATTTACAAAGCATGGCAAAACCTTAAAGACTTTTTCAGATTTGTCTATTATCCACGAGAACAAGCATTCTACTAAAGACAGCTGATCCCATTTGTTTCTCCCACTTGAGATTTGTAATACTTCATTCCAAACAGATCTAAAAAAAGCATGCGACAAAGAGATGGTCCACAGTGCCCTCATTGTGTTTGCACAATATACATTGCCTTGGTCCATGCCAACTCCTCTTTTGGCCACTGTCCCATGTTAAAATTTTATTAGCCAAAGCCAACCAAAGGAAGATTTTGGCTTTTAAAGGGCTCTCTAGTTTCCATACCAGCTTTCACCACCACACTCTTTCTCCTTCCTGGGATTCTTCCATTTTGGTCGAGTAACAAATTCTAGCTGTATACTCACTTGTACCCTGATTTTTTGACCATTTGATTATGTCTTCCTGCTTTGATAGTTGTATGGTGCTGTGATTCAATTCATTCACATATTGAGATCATTCCTTTGCTTTTACACCCTGTAACTCCAAGGCTTCTGTTGATTTCCAACCTTGGGACCAACTATTTCTTCCAATAGGACTTGCTATATCCTTCTAAGAGAAACACCCCATTTAATGCAGGTAATTGAGAAGGGCTTCAGACAGCCTCAAGTTCCCTTTACAGCTAATCCAAGGATTTTCCCTGAAACTCACTTTATTTCCCCTTCCTATTTTCAAACTGCCCACTTTCCAATTATAGGGAAGGCCCTAACCAGAGCTTTCCAGACAATTGAAGCTCCTTGAACACTTTTCCTTTCCATTGTAAACCATTTGTCCATGGATTTTCCTTTTAGATACTTGACTTTCATCACTTTTCCCCATAGTTCTCCTTTATAGATTAACCTTCACATGCTTTTTGCAGCTAGAGCCATACTAAATAGTAAATACATATATATTCTTCAGCCCCCATCCACCTTCTTCCTTCAGAGTTGCCATTTATGTCCATTTAACCAAAGGGATTCCTTCCTTTTCTCCTTTCCCTGTCCATAGAAAGTTGAAACACCTTTTTCTAATCTTATTAAGAACACCTTTGCGAATGTGTGCAATAGACATCCAATACGTAGGAGTACTCTCTAAAACAACCTTGACCAATACTAGTCTACCATAGCCATCTATTGGACCATGACCATATTGAGATTCTATCTTCGATTTTGTTAAATAGCCAGATCCAATCTGCATACCTATAGTCATTTGGTTTTAATTTGAAATCTAGGTACTTTATTCCTTGTTCAAGATCCAAGTGATTCATAGGAAGCGATTTTTTTATTTGAGTTTTCACCTCTTCCTCCAACTCATTGAACAATATTGAGGACTACACCATATTGACCTACATACTTGTTGCTTGGCAATGTATGAGCGTACTATGTCCATAATCTCCTTTATGCTTCTCAATTCCTGACCCAAAGATCATAATATTGTCTAGAAAGAGCAAATGTGATCCAAAAACCCTTATATAGGTTTCAACTCAACTCTCTCATATAATAAAATATTAATTGTTTCCCTAGATCCATTAGTTCCAAGGAATAATGATAGAATAATCATCTTTAACCTCCTCAACAAACTCCTTACTAAAGATACACAAGAGTTTGTTGAGATCCTCAACTTCTTCGAATAAAATATCCTAGGAAAACAAAATAATATTATCCTTACCTAACTAACTTCATTAGCCAAGTCAACAACAATAAAATATTGAAGTTTGTTGCAACTATATCCAAAATAGAATCAACAAGTGGGACACCTTCTTTGCTTGAGTGTAAGATCAAGTCTAGGCTCCAAAGTAGCAAATGAATGCCTATCCATAAGTGCGCCCTTCTAGTTGATGTGTCCAAGTGTAAGATATACATTAAATAATGTGGATAATTTGATCCATGAGTATATGTGCTAGCAATCGACCTTATCTACACATGTGGCATGCGGATTAGGTTGCTCCATGAGCAGAATGAGTCAATAGGCGTCCAAGTGGCAATGTATGCAGGGCCCTCCTCAAGATAGCATAGAAAAGAGTGCAAGGCGACCTCTCTATGCATGTGCTATCACCATCCGAAGGTGGAAATCCTCCAAATATGTGGGCACCCTTAAGAAATGGCATAAGAAAATGTGCAACAAGATCTCCTCAAGTGAATAGGTACCTCAAGAAGTGGAGCGCTCAAGTGGAATGTGCCAAGTCAACAAACCCAAACTCCAAAGTGTAACCAACCTCAATAGATGTGCTATGAAATCTTCCAAGTGGCACATGTGGCTCCAAAATGTATGCAATCACCATAGACCAAAGTAGATGGAGTAGATCCCAAGATAGAAGGTTGATCATCATCAAATAAACACCATAGATCAAGTGCCATGTCATAAATAACCTCATGTGTACAACAACTACCACCCGTGACCTAGATCCATGAGAAGTGCCTCCACATGTGTCCAAGCAAGGGAGCGCTCCATGAAGATGAGGTGTAAGGTAGTCATAAAATGCAACCTCGACATGAAAATATAACCAAGAAGCCAAGTGCCTAAGTGTCGAAGTCAAGTGTGTAACAAGAAGTGGGTTGGCCCCTCCAATCAAACCCTAGGAGCCTGGAAAACCCTGAAGGAGAGGAGCGTTCCGATAGAGCAAGTTATTATCACGCAAAATAACTCCATGTGACTTCAATAGACACTTTAAACTCGGGCCACTCTCATCAAGAGTGTTGTATCATCCATCTGTAGAATATCTGAGGTCCTATGAGGCTGCCACCTAAGGTCTGTCTTTGACCTTAGTATGGCTCTAAGTTTCAACTCTGTGGCTGTCTTTTACTGCTGTTTTAGGACAACAAACAATCACCAAACTTTCAGCTCAATATTTGATGGTTAAGTGCCCTTTTGAGGTGCCCTTGCAAGTGTTTTCTTTACCCAATGTTAGCACATGCAATATACATCAAAACAAATAACACTACCTCTAGATCTTTAACTTTAAAATGCTGATCTACACTCCTAAGCATGCATAAAATTGACACATAGATTTTTGGTCAACATGACCCTAGAAAAAACCCCCATGGGGAAAACCAGTTTGGAGCAGATATATATAGAAGGCCTCAAAGCAAAATGTACAACACAGGAAACATATACAAGTGAACCTGGTACAATAGCAACCACAGTTTTAATGCTTATCCTCTCGGATGCCTTGGGTTCCTTGAAGACCTCCCACAAGCCTTGTGAAGTAAGACGACCCTTGCCTGTTGAGCATGTCTTCCTCTTGCTTGCTTTGTCTTTATCGGTGCACTTTGTGTTTGTTTTTTGCGGTGCCTCTGAGATTCCTTGATCTTGCCTTTACCAACTTGAAGCTTTGAGTGACCCTTGGTCTTCTCCCTTGAAGTTTGAGCCTCTGCGTCGCCCTCCTCACCTGGTATAGTGCTTTTAAGCATTAGCCTCTCTTCTAGCAAAGCCTCCTCTAAGTGTGCCCATGGTTCCTCCACTGGGCTCTCCTCTCCTGGTCGCCCTCCCCTACACAGTCTCCTGCAGTTGCTCCCTGCGCCTCCTCCAATTGCGCCCTCAACCATGGAATGCGCTCAAGCTCATAAGTGTGCCTCCTCCTCCATGGAGCACCTCCTCCAAGCTAATGCACCTCCCCTCACTCAATAGACAAACCCTACAATAAGTCTTCCTCTCCTCAAAGTAAAGCCCTAGCTCTCCTCCCTCTTCTCCTCTTCTCCAGAGTGAAGGTGAGTCTATAAATACACTGCCCTCATGTCACGTATTTACAAGGTCAGTACAGTCCAATTAAGCCGATTAATCAATGGGTGAGATCCAATCCAAAAACTTCACTTAGGAAGCCCACTTTCCTTAGTTTGCTTTATGTCTATTAATTCACCCACTTTGTGAATTAATTGTCACTAATGACTTAAGTGACATATTTCACTACACTGACTTAAATCTCTAAGTCAAAGTGAAGTCTAGAATCATAAAGTAAATTACAAGGGTAATAGTCTCTCCCTGTGTGTTTTTAGGCGGCCCCGTTAGGCCCCAATACACAGTTGGGACTAGGCAGCTCAGGTGGAGACATCTTGAGCTCAGCTTCCCCAGCCCAACCTCTGAACCCTGGCTCAGACCTCCCCAGCTCCTTGCCAGGCACCAAAGCTCCAGCTCCCAAGCTCCAGACTTATAGCCCAGCTCCAGGAGCCTCCAGACAGCTCCCAGGCCAGCTCCGAACTCCTAAATTTGTACGAAAAATTGCTTTTTATTGTTTTATTTTGTTTTTGCTTTGTGGGTGGAGCCCTAGGGCATTTTAGGGTTAGAGAGGGGGAATAAGCCTAATCTCTCCCTCATAACTTCCCTCATTGTTTCATCTTTGAGTTGGAGTGGAGAGGAAGGAGCTCTTAATTGTTAGCTTGGTGTTGGAGCAAAGTTGGAGAGCTTGAAGAGTATTTGTGAGAGCTTGGAGGAGGTAACAAAGGGTTCCATCTACTTGGAAATCATTGGAGATTCATCAAAATAGGTAGGTATGCCCAATGTGTATTTTGTTGAAATTTTGAATATTGTTCACAAAATGTCTTGTTTATTATTGTATTTTTTGTCTTCTCCTACATTTTACAATTCCCCCTTCCTCCTCATTCTAATGCAGGTTGTTCATCTAAAACTTGAAGAAAATGTTTTCTTGTGGTTTTTCCTTCCATTTTTAGTTCTCGTGTGGTGTTTGGGAATAGGCATGTAGATAGAAGAGATGGAGTGGTCATTCTCATAGTGACCAGGACTACCCAATGAATGAAGGAAAGGAGGGTGGTGAAGGGGATGACAATGAAGTTGATAGTGGCAAAGCTTCATTAACCTCTTTGTGGAGGTATGTCACAAAACTTAAGGAGGGTAAAGGTGTGGTGGAACCACTAAGTTTTTCTGCCCACATGGTTGTCGTCCGAGAAAACCTTATAGCGGTTCATACACCCATGTGAGAAAGCATCTTTGTGGGAATTATTAGACAGTGATGATAACAGAGTGTCCATTGGTATTGCAATTTTCTCTAAGATAAAACAGGAAGAGAGAAAACTACATCAAGATAGAGGAAGGCTGCACAAAGAATGAATACTAAAAAACAAAAGGTTCAACTGATGCATGCCTTTTCATAACTCCAGTTGGTGGAAGGTCCTCACCCGATGGCAGTGGAAGTGGAGTGAAGTAAAGAGAACCATAGAATTTGCTTGATAATGCTTGGCGGGGGGGAGGAAGTGGATGCAAAAGTGGCAAAGGTTTCTTTATGCATGTGGTTGTACCCATTCAATGTTCTTCACTCCCCTTATTGGCATTCCATGGTTAAAGCCATCAACGAGGCTCTTGTATCCAATGGGGGCTTTGTTGAAAAGGCTAGAACTGTGTTATTTGTCAAGGAAAAAGCAAAAGTCAAAGAGCTCTTACACTTTGTTTTACAGGATGGAATTGCATTGAATATGGGTTATCCATTGTATTTGATGGTTGGACAAATGTTAGAAACCAACATTTGATAAATATCCTTGGTGTTTAGTCTACTGAATTGGTGTTTCTTGGAGCTCATGACTCCTCATTAGTCATGGCATCTTCTCGGAACATAGCAGACATCTTACTGATAACTATTGATGAGGTTGGTCCTACTAATGTGATTCAAGTAATCGCGGATAATGCAACAAACTGTAAGGAGCAGGAAAAATCATTGAGCCGAAATATACTCACATCTTTTAGTCTGGTTGTTTGGTGCACACATTAGACAACACAATGCATTACGATATCATCAAGCATAAAGAATGCACATGGATTAATGAATTAATATATGCTTGAGGAAAGAAACTCATTAAATTATCAAGACATTCAAGGGTTAATGCATTTTATGGCACTTACTCTAAGTTGCAATTACTTAAGCTTGCAAAAACTAGATTTGGAAGCTATTTCCTCACCTTGACACTATTGATGGTAGAGCGGGGCTTTGGGTGGTACTATATAGTGATGAGTGATGAGTGGGATGACATTAGCAATGATAGAGATGGCATGGATGCAACAAAGCCTGTCTGTCCTTGTGTATTTTGACATAGATCAAGTATGTTTTACAGTTCACCAAGCCAATTTATAACATGATTCGGTTTGTTGATTCTGATCGACCGGTCATTGGGGGAGGTGTATGAGCAAATGGATACTATGCTAGGAGAAATTAAGGACATTGTTGAGCCTAGAATCCAGAATTTGTATGATCTTATCAGTATAGAGGTGGAAAAACTGTTGGTGAAGAAACTAAAATATTCCACTAAATACCTTAGCATATGTGTTACACCAAGAAATACTATCATCGTCCTTGGCTTTCAACCCATTTTGCGGTGGGGCGAAGAGAAAGCCACATCAAGATCTAGTGGTTCAAATTGGTTATATGCAAGCATTTAGAAAAAATGTACCCAGATGTTGAAGAGTGTGACGCATTACCATTTCTGAGTTGAGCCGATTACATCCAGTTACCTTTGGTGCCTTTAGAACAATCTTTGCATATAGAGGTCGAGGAATTTTACACTTATCTTAGATGGTGGGACATGCATGGGGGTAATACACACAACTATGTTCTATGGCAATGCGGGTTCTTTCAGAGGTGGTGAACACTTCTTCAACAGAGAGGTGTTGGAGCAAATATAGTTTCATCCACAATGTCGGAAGGAGCAGGTTGAATGTACATTGAGCATAGACCTTGGCCTGTGTGCATTACAACTTGCGATTATTAAGCCATTACTGCGAGGATCCAATGACTATGAATGCTTGCCAAATGAGATGTTGGGACTACAATCAGGAGAGGACAATTTGGAGGATGGAGCGTGAACGGAGGGTTGGAGAATGCTCTTTTGGATGGGGATGATCATGCTGAGATGCCACAACCGAGTGCAAGGTCCCATGGATGGCCCCCATTGACTAGCACTCCACTAGTACCTACATTAGAAGGACCTTCACACCCGGTTGCTTCATCTTCACTACCCACCGCATTGATGCCCCCGAGGGAATCGTGGTGGTGGAGGGAGATAGGAGTAGGAGAAATAGATTATTTTTCATTTTACTAGATTTAAGTTTAATTATCATTGTAGTACTTATGCAAATAGCCAATTTTTGTAAACAAAACTATTGGCCATGACTCATGTTGACAATTGGTGGATAGCCTTTTTCATTCCATAGTTAATGATGTGCTTCCCTATTATATGGTTCTAAAGTTTGTATGTTTGTAGTTGCTAGAATCTATATGGTTTGTATTTGTATTTGTAAAATGTATTTCAATTTCTTACTTTGTATGTGTAATTGTTAAGAGCTAGATGGTTGATGAATGATTATTCGTGTGTACTACTACGTAAGATTCGGAATGATGGATAATATGGAATTTAGATGGCATTTCATATGTTGGAGGTATCACAAACATACATGTTTCATAAATTTACTGCGACTAGTTTGGCATTCTACAGCCATTTTCTTTTGAATATATATATATATATATTTATATATAAGAAATGCTCGAGGCGCTTTGCTCCCGACCATTTTTGAAAAATGTGCTCCCACACTCCAGCAGCTCCCCAGCTCACGGCAACTTGGTTTAGAGACTCATAAACACATGGGACCACTTTCCAAAGGTACCCAAATCTCCACACCTCCCTCTTAGGAGGTGCCATCACCAATCTCATCCCTACTTGGGTGGACATGGACGCCTCTTGGCATATGCACCGGTGAGTATATGCGACTTACGATCAGAGAGAGAGTGGTCTTTGACACAGATTTTCTCAATCTACGTAATCTATAGATGGAAGTATCTCTCCACCTATCCAATATCAACTAGATCTTGGCATGACCTAAAAAGATCTTCACCTTGGTCTACCACCAAGGATTTCCTCCTACAGCTAATAAAGGTCACTACTCTTGGTATCTCACCAAAGAGTACTTGGATCTCGACATATCACCAAGATCCTCGCCAGCCTCGCCAAGTAGCTTCCATCGGGAGTGGATGAGGAGCACGATACGCGCTTTAGATCTCTGTGAAAACCAAGTGAGGCTCAAACCTCAGGTGGTTCCCTAAGCTCCTCATCAATCTACGATGCTCTGTTTGTAGCACCAACTCTTTGTCTACTCAACAACTCGGCCCCAGAAGCTATCTGGGTGGACCGGGTCCACACCCTCTGAGATGGTGTCCATGGAAGCCCAGATCGATCACCTCACGAATCAACTTTGTTATAGATTAGATTCGGTCCTCCTCAACTCATCCTACCATCTAGTGTTGGACGTTGTAATAAGCGGAGACAAAGTAGTCCGCGAATGCACACTCTCTGTAAGTGATCAGCGAACTCAATGCGCTCTGCTGTCCATTTCCGACACATCCTGGCACTTCTTCTTCTTCTTGGGACCATCACATGGTGACGAACCCATCTCTCCAAACAAAGAAGCATCTCACTTTGTGCTCATGTCTCTCTTACGCGCCCACTTCTTGCTGCTCTCTCACTCCAGAGTGGTGGGGCCCCAAACGGGACCTGACCGACCTCCCAGTAGGTCTTCTTCACGCCTTGTCCAAAGGCAAGGTCCTCAGCATCACCGAGAAGCGTAGCTGTGTCCGGAAGCCTGCTGCTACTAGTCTAGTCTCCTCTTGGGCCGAGTCACACACATCCACACGCACACACACCTCTCCCATGTGGTAACCTCACTCTGGCAACAATGCCCTGTCTGAATGGACCCCATGGTTTGGTAAAAGCCCCATTTCCAAAGCTGTCCCCTCACCATGAAGTTGGGATCCACCCACCTCTTCGGCGACTCAAGCTCGTCTCTGATTTGGGTTTATCTACCAAGGAAAGAAGTAACCGAATCATTCTCAAGCATGTTAATTCCCCTCAGTTGATCATGAAGAATCAACTTCGGTTCTCATTAGAGCTCTCATACAACTTGCATGAGATGCTACATCTCTCATATGCGCCGTCTTCAGTCAAATTGAGATGATACTGATCCCTCATTTGCATCACAAATGAATTAAAATGCTTTGCCTTCTTGTTCTTCTTCACGAACGCGCCAACAAGGCAGGCTGATGCGAGAATAGCGGGAAACAGGGTGCCTCAACCGCTATATCCCATGGTTGAGGGTCCATAAGACAAAGACTATCCACCATGCTTCAAGGCTGACCAATTACTAGCCAATACCACAATCCTCAACTCGCATTTGAGATGTTGACATGTCTACCAATTGTGCTCACTCGGGCTAAGCCAGGCGCAAAGGAACAACGCCTCCCTCCTGTCAACACATGTGGCGAAGGGCAAGCGAACCGACCTCACTCCCTAGCAATATGGGTGTGAAAGGGGTCAAATTATACAACCTCACTCTTTGTCCGCCGGGTGTAGAAAGAAGGTTAATCCACAAATTAATCAAAAATCAAACCCAATAAATGCCCACAAATTTTGTCCCTGAAGCTGTGTCAACAAAGTGTCCAAAAATCTCTTTGAAGCGTCGCGAAAATGCTCGCAAAATCAAGCAGAGTCTAAGCCATCATTGAAGCTCGTCACCATAGAATATCGAGGGTCCTATGGGGCTGCCACCTAAGGTCATCTTTGACCTTGGATTTGTCCTGGTTTCAACTCATTGTTTGTCTTTTCTTTGGCGTTTCAGGACATCAAGCGAGTCCACCAAACTTTCAGCTCAATATTTGATGGTTAAATGCATGCAGGGGTGCCCACTTGCAAGTGTTCTTTACCCAATGTTAGCACATGCAATATACATTAAAACAAAATAACACTACCTCTAGATCTTAACTTTAAAATGTTGATCTGCACTTCTAAGCATTACCGCCAAGAAAATTGACCCATAGATTTTTGGTCAACATGACCTGGAAAACCCCCATGGGAGAAAACCAGGTTTGGAAGGGAGGATATATATAGAGGCCTCGAAGCAAAATGTCTTTTAACCGGGGAAACATATACCACAAGTGAACGCCGCGGTGGGCTAGAAACCACTCTTATGGATGCCTTGGGTTCATGAGACTCCCACAAAATTGCTTGTGAGTAAAGTATTGCTGCTGGTGGCCTTTCTTGCTTGCATCTTGGTACCTTTGTCTTTGAGCCTTTACCTTTACCTCTTAGATTCCTTGATCTTGCCTTTACCCACTTGAAGCTTTGGGTGACCCTTGGTCTTTGCCTTGGTCTTGCACCCTCTACACAAGAGTTCAAGCCCTCCTCCACCGTAGTGTGATGCGCACCCTGGCTTTGGTCAGCCACTCTCTTCCCCAGCAAAGCCTCCTCCCTGTGCCCTTAGCTCCTCACTAAGTCTCTCCCCACAACAAGTGCGCCCCTCTTCCTACATGACTTCTCTCATGTATGAAGTGCACCTCTCCTCAAGGAATCCGCCTCTCCTCCTCCAAGTGCGACCTCAACCATGGAATAAGCCCAGGCTCATGGTGTGCCTCTTCCTCCATGGAAGCACCTCCTCCAAGTTGATGTGCCTTCCCTCACTCAAATTGGCAAACCCTCCAACAAGTGCGCCCTCCTCTCCTCAGGAAATGCACCCTAGCTCTCCTCCTCTAATCCACAAATTGAAGAGCAATTCATAAATGCACTATGCCCTCCTTTAGCCTCCTTTGGCCAAGGCCTAAAAGATCAATGGCCTAGATTAAATCTAGCCAAAGTCTAATCAATGGGTGAGATCTGATCCAAAAATCTCACTTAGAATACTTTCCTTAGTTTGCTTTATGTCTATTAATTCCTCCACAGCAGATTAATTGTCCGCCTAATGACTTAAGTGACATATTTCACTTGACTTAAATCTCCCTAAGTCAAAGTGAAATTAGAGATCATAAAGTAAAGGGTACAAAGATAGTCTCCCCTTGTGTTTAGAGACTCATAAGCCTGCAGGGGACCACACACTTTCCAAGGTACCCAAATCTCAACACCATCATCTTGATTAAGCTGATAACTACCTATATGCTGAGCCAAGTGTTGGAAATCCATGGTAGAGGGGAGTGCTCATCAAAATGAAGTGTCTATCCAATAAAACATCATCATGGGACCTCGATAGACACTAGAAACCTCAGAGCGCTCTTTCCCATAGGTGCCATGTCCTCCATCATCATTTGTGCTGAAAAATTATGTGAATACTATGCTAGATGTTGTAAATCCATGAAGGGAGCGCTCATCAATATTAGGTGTCTATTTGTAAATCCATGAAGGGAGCGCTCATCAATATTAGGTGTCTATTCATTCAAGTATGACCATAGAACCATGACAGACACCAAAAATCCCAGGGCTCTCTCTCCAAATAGCCTGATCTATCAGCCATGCCAAAATGTTGCCTTGAAAACTTAGGTTGCTAAGAAATGTGCCAAGGAAGTGAATACTCTACCAAGTTAAGTGTCTATTCAATCAAGTATCATTGTAGAATCCCAATAGACGCTTCAAATGCTTGGGCACTCCATCATAGGTCCAATTCTCATTATGCCATCACAAATCCCCCAGGGTGTTGGAAACATGATCAGGATGTGGGCGCTCTTCAAGTTTGGTTGTCTATCTCATAAAACACCGCTGTAGGAGTACAACAGACACTCTAGTAGTTAAAGCGCCCCATCACAAGCATGCCATCATCAAGATCTTGATCAAACCCCCCACGGGGGCTCCAAAATGCACTAAGGAGGTGAGCACTCTATGAAATTGCATGTCTATCTTGTCAATAATCATCAATAAGGTACAATAGATGCATAAAAGACTAGAGTGCTCTAGCATAAGAGCCATATCCTAGCACCATGAGCAAGCTTCTATATGGATATGCAAGGAAAAACATCATGAAGTAAGGAGCTATACCAACACTAATGGCATGGAGATCACAACATGGTAGCAGGAGCATCATCATAAAGCGATCAAAACAACACCAATCAAGACAACCAATGCCATCAACTATATCAACATCAAAGAGAATCACTATGCTCATCCATACAAGAAGTACTATCCTCAATCAAGAAATAATAGTTGAGTGTCTGTAGTCCATCGGAGTATCTGGAAGTTACCCCTGAAATATGTAATTACCACTCATGTCAATATGAGGGGTAAAAACTGGCTCCAACTTGTGGACATGTACTCTTAGGAGAAGAGTGCATGAGAACCCAAGAATCTCTGGTTGTACCTGTGAGAAGATTCTCCAAGCAAGAAGAATACAACCATGTGGCGGGATGGATCCATATCTCATCCCTGAACATCACATCTACATGACCATTCAACTTATTACATCAAAATTTGGCTTTATAAGAAAGAAGCGCATAAGCTAACAATGGTATGCATGAAATGAAATGCTCATAATAGAGAGCTTATTTTTCTACTATAATGCTCTTCAAGAGCTTATTCCTTCTACTCCTACTCTACATGAGAAAAATACAAGAGCTAGGTGTAATCATACAACCGATGGAGCCACCCAAGCTCTTTATTTTACATAGAACGTTCTTCCCTCGTGTTTGGTTATGAACCAAAACAAGGAGACATCAAAGAGTAGATATGAATGGGTTGGAATCTTTATAAGTACGTGGCTCAAATCTTGTATGTCATTATGAAGATAAGTATGTCATTTTGAAGATAATCCACAACATCAAAATCATGCCCAAGTAGGCATGTACCCCTGCAACACTTCTCTATCTAATGTTGGGTAGGGATGAAATAGTGAGGATATAACAACTTATCATCAACACTTCTCTATCTAATGTTGGGCAGGGATGAAATAGTGAGGATATAACAACTTATCATCAACTTGTTTATCATCAATATTTGCAATAAATCCTTCATACTTGTCCTTTTCATATAGAGGAAGCCAATACTTGAGAAATGCCTTGAACAAATCTGAAAGGAATGATATTCTTTTTGTTAATTTCTTGAAACCCAACAATCAGAAATTTTATACCAATAATTTAACAACTCAAAATTTAATCTACTCCTGATATAAATTCTGTAAACTATGCAGAAAATTGACAATTGAGTTTTAACCATTAAAAATGCACAACGGAATAATAAAAAACACACACATTTGAACATAGATATTTTTGGGCAATGCCCCTGGAAAAACCCCAAAGGAAAAACCAGTAAATGAGAGGATTTTATTGGCTTCAAAGGAAGAAAATAATTACAACAACTAATTAAAAAATTTCTTACAGCCCAACAAACTCATCTTGTACGACCCTGCTTTTTTGGCCCAACCTTTTCCAACCCTGCTTTTTCGGCCCTGCAAAATCTTTTCTCTAGTTGCAAATTCACCCTCTTCCTCAGCGAAATTGCCCTCTTCAGCTCTGAGCTCAATGTATGACTTTGACTCTCCTTAGATCTGCTTTTATAATCTCTTAATGACCAAATCCCTAACCCTAAGATCTCAACGGTCAAGATTAGATCTTACCTTCCCAAGATCGACGATTGTGACTTAATCTCTCGTTGAGATGACTTAAATCACTTAAGTCACTCAACTTTATAAAAAATTCACTTTAGTCATTAAAAAAAAGCCACTTTAACTTTATAAATGCAATTATAAAGTTAAAGATCTAGACAGTGTCGCTCAGACACCTCCACATGCTAGGCACGACCAACACAAAAGTATCTTTCTGAGCCACCCCAAAAAATAACACTCCCTCTTAGCGGGGAAGGTACTTCTGGAACCTCCACCTAGATTTGTCTCCAACCCCATCACTCCATCTGTTGCTGAAGACATGTTCCTCCTCTCCATGCCCTTAGGAGTCTCCTCACACTCCTGAGCTTCCAACAATGTCATCTCATACTAGCTGAGACTCCTAACAGTATTAGAAGTAGCCTCACAACCACTTGTCATTGACATTGATTTTGAATCCAAGATCCCGTTGGACTCACACACAAGCTATCCCAACAACCTGTATAACCTCCCCTGTCTAACACCAAACACCGTTGTTGCGTCTAGGGTAGCTCCCTCTGGATATATGAACACATGTCCATGCTTGAACATAACTCTATATCCCTCATCCTCCAAAGTTGATATTGAGAGCAAGCTTACCTTCAGCTCCGGAACAATCAACACCTTTGCCACCTCCAGAGATCCTCCCGACTCTAGTTGGAATCTCACACATCCAACCCCCTTCATTGCATGCATGGTACTAGTCCCAAAATCCACATGACAGTCTGAGTCTGTCTCTGAAACACTAAGGAACATCGACCTCATTCCCTTCATAGGGTGAGATGAGCCACCGTCCACAATCCATGCTCCAATGTCCCCAAACACTGGTGACTGCACTACCATTGCCTGAAAGACAAGACACGAGAAAATTCCTTCTCGAACTTCTAAGCAAAATCTTCGATCTCAGTTGATGCTGATGCTGCTACCTGTGTCTCCTCCTTGCTCTTCTTCTTGTTTGGACATTGGTTTGCATAGTGGCCAGTCTTATGACATGCAAAGCATTTCACTTTACTCATGTCCTTCTTTCCATCTCCCCTACCTTTTTTCGCATGAAGAGCAACATTCTCCTCGTCTTCATCACCCTTAGCTTGATTGCCTTGAAGAGCCTCCTCTTGAGCCTCCTCCTGAGAGAAGTCATCCCACAACCTCTGCCAGTCAGGGAGATGTTCTCGTGCCACAACTCCCTTTACGAACGGAGTCCACTTCTCTGAGAACCCATTCAGAGCTGTCCTCACAAGTTCATCATCTTTGACTACCTTTCCAACATTCGTTAACTAATCACAAACCTGTGATATCTTGGTGAGATACGATGCCATTGTGTCAGTCTTGGACATCTTGGTGCTCCTGAGTTTCTCCCTCAGCACCATCTTCCTGTTTTGGTTTCCACTTTGATAAAGCTTTGTTAGAGCCTCCCACATCTCATAGGCATTTTTCTTTCTGGACACATGAGGTATGATATGGTCCTTCACGTCATCCAAGAGCATTCTTTTGGATTTCACATTTTTCTTATTGTAGGCTCCCAAAAGTGCTGTATCTGTGGGAACAACTTGGGTTTTCTCCACAATGTCCCATATTTCGTTTTCCTCCAACAACAATGCAATCTGCTCTTTCCATGGGCAAAAGTTCGTAGCCCCGTCTAGCCTGTCCTCAAACCTCAATCCGATAGCCATCCTCGTCCAACTGACCAACAATACTTTTCCCTTCTTTTTTCTGAGTAAAACCCCTGCAATCCCTGCAAATCCTTGTGTCAAAGTCTTCAGTGCCACTCTTCAGAGTCCCAACTCTGATACCATGTTAATTTCTTAGCAAAACCTCTGCAATCCTTGCAAATCCTTGTGTCAAAGTCTTCAGTGCCACTCTTCAGAGTCGCAACTTTGATGCCTTGGTGATCATATTCCTGGGGCAGACATTGAAGAAAACTGAGGTCCTATGAGGCTGCCCAAACAGATCTGCCCTTGACTTGAAATTGCGCTCTAAGTTTTGCTCCCAAACTGTCCTTTGCCGCTGTTTATGGAAACAAACAATCAAGTAACTTTCTGCTCATAAGTTTTATGGTTAAGTGTTCTTTGAGGTGCCCTTGCAAGTGTTTTTTTAACCCAATGTTAGCACATGCAATATAAATCTAAACAAGTAACACTCCTGTAGATCTTTACAACACTAGAATGCTGATCTACACATCTAAGCATGCATGAAAATGGATACATGTATTTTTGGTCAACATGACCCTGGATAATCCCCCCCCAGGGAAAACTAGTTTGGAATGAAAGTATATATAATGATGATCTCAAGTAGTGAATACAACAAGGAATACAATACAATAGAACTTGGTAAGATAGAAAGCTTCTCTCAATCTTGTAGCACAGGTTCCAAGAAGAATGCACCTAGGAAAGTGCGCCTTTCCTCTTTGTTGCTCTATCCACTGAAGTGATGCGCCCTACCTCCTCTTTGGCTCAATGAAGAATCCCTTGCACACAAACAACGTGTTGTGTGCCTCCTCCACCATGAACCCGACAGATTTGAGATAACACAAGTACTCCTATTGCTAGATGGGTGTGCACCCTCCTCCAAGCAATAACCAATAGCAACAAATAATGAAGGTCTAAGCCTCCATAGCTCCTCCATGGATGGAGGCGCCCAAGCTTCCCTCTCTCAATGCTTCCATTCCCATCGTCTTTCTCTTCTCCCAACTCTCTTGGTGAACATACAAGTGAATGAGCCTCACCTTGCCCCTTGCGCCCCTCTTGAACCTCCATAAGGAAACCGAAAAAGTGGATGGCTAGGATCATCCCAAGCCATCCCTAATCAATGGTTTAGATCTCTCCAAAAGAATCTCAACTCAAAACCCACTTTGGGTTAAGTTCCCTAAGTTCACTTTATGTCCCCTCATTCACCCACTTAGTGAATAATTAGTCACTTTAGGCTAAAATGATTAAATTTCACTTTTGACTTAAATCTCCTAAGTCAAAGTGAAATTAGACATAACGTACATCGCACGATGGTACAAACATCTCCCTCTTGTGGTTAGAGGCCCAAAACCACAAGGGGACCACTTTCCAAGGCATCCAAATCTCAACAAACATGCCACCCCAGCCCAATAGCAAGTTTCCATATGCAACAATTTTGTCTTTATCTTCACAACATCCAGTGTTACGTGGGGGCCATGTAGCTGCTAGTCGTGTTCGATGAACACTTCCGCACTCCTACTCTTCTTCATAGATCATGGGAAAAGAAACTAGAAGTTTCTTGTGGCAAGAGGAAAACTTAGTGCATAGTACTTACTACTGTATACTAGATCTCTTATTCTTTTTCATGTTTAGAAGTAGTCTCTAGAACTTAGTACTTTGTCTTTATAATGGCTTATTTTGTAAACAATGAACATTATATGATAGTTTTCCTTTGAAGTTTGAACTATTGACTGAATCTTACAACTCTTTGGTAATGAATATGACGCTCTAGAATATAGACTCTAGAATCTATTTCATTTTGTGGTTGATGTTGTTTGTTACAATTTGTTGATGACACATTTTATATGATTGATGTTATATGTGTATTAAATGGTTGATTCTTTAATGATCATCACTAATCCAGTGGTTAAATGATCTAAAATCTATGTTTTCATGTTTTTGCAATTGATTTGACATTCTGCATGTTTTTTCATATATATGCATCAAAATATATTAAAATATGCATTATATAAAAAATGCTCCTGAAACGTTTCCGCTCCCGAGAGTTTTTGAAAATTGCGCTTCTAGCTCCCACTGCCGCTCCCAACAACCTTTGTTTGACGATTCTTGCTCCTTTTCTTCTACTTTCCTTTCATTTATCATCTAAAGGAGTGCCCTTTCCTCCCCTATCTTCATTGTGAGTGGTTTTTGAACCTTCAGGTGTATCAATAAGAGGAGGAAATAAGGTTTGCTTGGGTGATACATAATACTTGTTGAAGATATTTGGATCAGCTACAGCTACAAAGGAGCCATGAGTAATGAACCCCATGTCATATGACTTATTAAATAGAAAGCATTGATCCTACGAGGCTTCAATAAGCAAGTGTGCTTAGTCTGTGGAGGATGGTTGAGTACTCTAGTATCCAAAGGTATTAATCTTTTGTTTCTCTTCCGGGCAAATATGATAGTGCATCTTCATTTGATCCAGGCTTATCTCCTCATGAATCCCCATTTCATATTTTTCTTTGATCACCTGGCACCCTATCGGATCATGACCAACTGTTTTCATGCCCTTGTGGGGTTTCATTTCAACACTCATCTGCATGATTGCACCACTGTCCTGAAGTTCAAGGAGTGGGTTCTTGTGTTGTGTTCCCATGAGACTGTCTGTCACATCAACTAGATCCAGCTTTGAAGAATTTGCGATGCATGTAGGGTTTGTCTGCGGCCCTTTGACTTCATGATGAAATGAGACAGTAGACTTACAATAAGTGAGGGTCAATGTGGTTTTGATGAGGAGGGTTTGAAAACCCCATGTGTCGGATGCTATTGAGATTCCCTGCTTTGTCTTGCCATGAAAACTATATCCTTGGACTTCACTCTTGTTACATTCCGTCTCCTTCCATGCCCTGTGCACCTTTTCTTGGTATGAGAAATTCTCGTATTTTCGTCTATGAAATAGTATTTAGGTACTTGGAAAGTATTGAAAGAATTGTGGAAAATGGAAAGGAAAGTTAAGATTGTCTCCTTATAGCTCCGGAGGATCGAGCAAATAGTCTAGGAGTTCTTCCTCCTCCATCCTTCTTCTCTCATGCCCCTGTTAGTAATGTTTTTTTTGTTTATATTTAATATCTGTATTGCGAGGCGGCAGGAGTGGGAGGGGTCATTATAGATCCCAGGGGGGACATTGAGATTAGATTCGCTTGGAGTCTAGGGCATGCCACAAATAATCAAGCGGAAGAATATGCTCTGTTTAAACTTGAAAGGGATCCGATTAGTCAAAGAACTCTAGATCCAACATATCATTATCATTGGAGATTCTTTGAACACTATTCGAAGCTTGATCAAAGGTACCTTACTAAAGGACTCACAACTATGCAATTTAATAAAAAAAATAAGACAATTGCTGGCCAAAATACCTCAAGTTTCTTACTACCATGTTTTAAGGGAAAACAATCGGTTGGCGGACTCACAAGCCAACTTGGCAATCGGCCTAACAAAGGGGACAATTAGGATTAATGGGAGATTATCCCACCACCCAATTCCATAATCAATGCAAATCCAACTTAATACAATGCATGTCTTCCAGGTGTCATATCCACGAAGGAAACAACTTGTCATAATAGCGGGAGCCTCCCTCGTCACATGCAATCTGCCAGCCAAGTCATTTCCATTTATGGTCATTGTACAGCCCGTGCTTGATCAAGGTGGGATTACACAGGTAGTATGCATTTCCGGCATTACGATATCTCATCTGCTCGTGTGGGAAATTGCAGATGCGATGAACACAGGTCCGTCATCAATTTACGGACAATCAAGTCACCTAAGAACCATCTTGAAAGGGCATAGGATATGCAAAACGTGCAAAAATTCTTCAAGCTGGCGTGGGAACGAAATTAATTCTCTGGACGTTCGTTGCTTTAGTCACCATGTCTCTGTAGCAGAAGCAGGGGAGCTCTCAAGTGGGATTGAAGCAACAGGGCTCAACGTCACTTGGTTTCAGGGGTATAGTGAAAGCCTTTGCTCGGCGGAAAGGAAACAGGCAGTAATTCAGGAAGAAAAATTGAAGCAACAATTTAGGGACCAGTCTATAAAGAAGGAGGCAACCAACCACGAGGGAACACAGGGAATTGAGGCAGGGATCTTAAACGTTACAAAGGCTAGATCTTTTCCTTGGCAACAGGTTGACAGTGGGTGGAATTATGCAGGTAGTGTCTGTCAAACCAGGGATTTGAATTTATATGATCTCGTTGGTATACTAAAGTTCTCAATCCTAATTTTCCGACGTATTTGGTATCTTTGTGTGGGACAGCGGGGCTCTGAACCCATCCTCGCACGTTGGTATCCACCTTCGAGTTCAATGCCTCGCCGAAGAAGACAACAACAGGCTCAGGAGGACCCTCTAGATTCCCGAAGACAAGAAATTCTACAACTTCAATTAGCATATCAGAATTTGTTTTCTCGGGTTTCATACATCCTGGACATTCTCATTCAGTATAGGACGGCTATGAGGCAACAACATGATGAGGTGGACGCTATCAGGACTCAGGTTGAACAGTTGCAGATGCAGGTGGCACTAGCTCCTCCGGACCTCGTCGATTCTCCCTTTGACAGCGACTCTGCTCCATTGGTCAATCAACCTGCTCTTGATCTGAACATGCCTGCACAGGACAATGAAATGGCAGAACCAGACCCACCTCTGCTGGGTTTCTAATGTTTTTTAAATATATATGCATACTATGCCTCTTTTTTAGAATAGCGACTTGCAAATTTTGTAATGCAATGAAAGCTAGTGAAGCTCAAACTGAATACTGGTTAGTCAGTTCAGAAGTAGACCTTCTTAATTTTTTGGATATGCCTATGGGATTTTTGGGCTTTGATGTACTCCTTGGCGTGCTTTGGCTGCCCATTTTTGATTAATAAAATATCTCCCAGTTCTTGTCAAAAAAAAAATCCGTATTGTGACCTATAAATTTTGTCTGTTTAGTAACCTTCTGTGTTTTCTATGTTTAAATCTGTTTGATTGATTCAACTTGCCTTGCTTTTTGTTCATATCTTTTGGAAAGTGGCTGTCTCAGAAACTTTGCTCTAAGTTTCTAGTTTACAATAAGTCTTTCTCCACACTCTTCTATTGTGGTTGGCCTTTTTCTCGTTTTTAGTAATTTTCTCTATTTCAATCTAAGGATTGAGATTGCTTGCAGAGGAATCATCTGAGATGCTTAACCCCAGAAACCTAAGGCCATCACCCGAAGGTAGGACACTATTTGCGGCTTTAATTGGAGGGGTGTGAGGCCAGCTGGACTGACTTAATGGCCATGATGGTTCCATTGCCTTTTGGTGACCCTTATGGGGGCAAACCGGCCACTTGTGTGAGATTTGAATTCTGGTGGGGGCTAAGACAAACCCCGCTTTCACCAACCTGGTTAACTGCTTATGGCTCTCAATTTCAATCTAAGTATGATATTTACCATCAAATTACCAATTTATGTGATAATGTGCTTACAAACAGCAATCAGTTGAATGGGTGTCCTTATATGTCTCCTGTTTGTTTGTCACGAATATTGGAATTGTGTTTAGTCTCTTTTGTCACTGTGTACAGAAGGGGATCAGAAATCCAAGTTAAGAAACTTGAATTTATATTTTGTTTTGTTTATCTAATTTCAGTTTGTTTTGCACTATTCTGCTAAGGGAATACCAGAATATCTCCTAGGTATAAGTTTATTTATGGTACATGGTAAATGGAAATGTTGCCTATGAAGGCCTAATCATCAATTATTTTCAATTTTCTCCTCTTCCACTTGGCTTAGCTGGTTACTGTTCTAGGCTTTGTTAAAAAATTCCCAGCCTTTTTTCTTTTGAATCTAACATGATGTTGCCTCCAATCCTTTCCTTTTCAGGTCTGATTGGAAGGAATGGTACAGGAAAAACAACACTACTCCGGCATATGGCCCTGCATGCAATTGATGGTATCCCCAAGAACTGCCAAATTTTACATGTAGAACAAGAGGTAGTTGGTGATGATACCATTGCAGTTCAGTGTGTTTTAAACTCTGACGTGGAGAGAACTCAACTCTTGGAGGAAGAAGCTAGATTAGTGGCACAGCAGGTATTTTGTGGTTCATCTTAGAAATGGTCTTTAATAGATTTTAATGGATGGGCTTTCTATGCTTTGACCAATAGTCTAGTTCCCTCTGGAAATCCTGTGAAAATTGTATATGGTTGTCCTATTCATCTATGATTGGATGATTCTGAAGTGCATCTTTTTGCTATTCCAGAGAGATGTTGACAAGGACGTTGCTACTGGAAAGGGTGATCTGAAGCTCAATGGAGCCACTGAGGATAAGGATACATCCGAGAGGCTTCAAGAGATATATAAAAGGCTTGAATATATTGATGCTGATTCTGCAGAGTCTCGCGCAGCCTCTATTCTTGCAGTAAGTCATGAAAAATTGTTGTAGATTGATGAATGCCGTTTTATCTTTGTAAAATTTCTTCAGAGATTAGAGTTTGGATCTGACTTTGGTGCATTGTGCACAGCTGGGTCAGATTAAAATCCTTTTCTAGGATGCTAAACTCGATACGTAGAATAAACCATTTTTCCCAGTGGAATTTGAGTTCTAGGGCATTGAAGCTATTGATCCGAGTGTTGATATCACACCACTGTTTCATGTTGGATGATCTGAATGTTATATTAAGCTCTAAATGGTGATGAAGATGTCCTGCACAGACTTCACGTGCTGTGGTTCTGCCTGTGTTGTTAAGGCCTGCTGGGCTGCCCAAGTTGTCAACTCGCTTGGGATCTGTGCATCTGTTGGATTGTTTCTTCTAGATTGCTGTTTCACAGAATTCTTGCCGACTGGGGAATTCTTCTTCCTGTTGATCTCACATTTTCTTAGTTCTCATACTAGTCTTTTTCCTAAGTCTTACACTACATGAATAAGTAATAATATTTAACCCCCTTTTCTAATAACTTAAAAATCAATAGAAATTAAATTATTTATCTCTTGTTGCCTTGCCTCAGTTGGATTCCTTTGATTTGCTGACATACATCTTCAATTCGAAGCATTTTGTTAGAATTAGGGTAGTAAAGCAGAACAGAAGTATCTTTTAATTTTAACTAAATCTTATATCAATAAAACAAGTCTACACTACTTGAATGGAGAAAACACCCAAGTGTGCCCAGATCTAAATAGATTAGAATAGATCTGATCTTCAATGCTGGAAAGAAACTTATACAGATCTAAGAGATCTGATAGCATAGATAAAGAGTAAGACAGTGGTTCAGATCTATAACGCTGAACTTAGACTTTACATAGATCTACAGATCTAAAACAAACTGATCATAAACAGTTAATCACAATTATAGAAACAAGAGGAAAACTCAATATACAGTTCAGATCTACAAACTATCAATGCTGATACACAAATCTACAAACTGTCAATGCTGATACACAAATCTATATAGATCAAAATCTACAAACTGTCAATGCTGATACACAAGTCTATATAGATCANTACCTCGGACCAATTACCTCATGGAGCAAGAGTCTTCTCTGATGCAAGCCCAGGCCGGTAGTGATGGAGGCTGGTATGGATGTCAGGACAAATGTCTGAGAAGAAGAAGATGGGTCCTCCAGGACCATGCTCAGGTCGCTCCTGCTCTCGGTACTCCATGTCTAGGACCATGTGGGCCTCGAGACATGATCTCCTAGTTATCCCTAGATATCGGGGATAACAGGCACTTCAGTGGACCTAGATCTCGTCATGTTCTTCATCTATAGCAACCATATGGCCTTTGGAGGCTTGTAGCTTCTATCCTTGATCTTGTTGAGGATCATCTTCACCTTGCTATTAGCTTTTAGCTATATTATACCAGATCTGCAGATCCATTGTATCAGGTTCTTCTATTATTATGAATAAGATCAGATCTGAGGCATTTTTGGGTTGTCTATTATATTGTTGATCTTGCATATGGTTGACGTATGTTTCATGACTATATCTTCTTATCTGTTGCTGTAAACACACATTAAAATCATCAGTATAACCCTAGCGCAACCTAAAAGACCATAATAAGCAAAGTGTTTGACGAAATGCCACAACCAGAAAACAATTAAAAATTCATGCAAAACGTGATGTTCCTGGCATCTTGGCTTGGGAACATTACAACCCATGCCTTGGGGGTTTTGAGGGTTTTGACTTAACAAACCCTAGAGATCAGCTCGGTGGTGAAAGATCCCACCCAACCTGGTCCAAGCTTGGTCATGGAGGTGAAAGATTCCTCCCTCACCATTCTATACCAAATCTACTTAGCTTCAGAGGGGCTCTACATCAGCCACAGTTTCAGAGAGAGCTCGGGCACAACTTCAGGAGGGTTTTCAGCAGGAGGGCGCACCATCTTGAGGAGAGGGGTTCGTTCCATGCATGGGAGGAGGATTTGGAGCAAACAGACTTCTGGGTATTCTTTGTAGGGCCTAGGGCGCCCTTTCTATCCTTTCCCGGAGGAGGTTTCTATACCGTATTATTTATTGGAGCTCAACACAGGTTCAGAGAGAGGAGGGCGCACCACAGATTGAGGATCTAGTCATTTGGTTGGCCATATCTTCATCACTCAGCCCAAACTTTACCAGAGGGTTTCCAGTGGGCCGATCTACATTTTGGCACCCTTCTCAGGGGATTTGGCAGCTTATTCATTGGAGGCCAAATTATTGGGGTTTCAGTCATCCAGGAGGCCGCAAGCCAAATAGAGGATTGTTTATTTGGAGGATCATATCTTCACCGTTTGGCCTGAGACTTCACCAGTGGGTTAGCCTTGGCCCGATCTACACTTCCAGCCATTTTCAGGGTGTTTGGAGGCCTCTAGCAGCTAGGCCGAATTGTTGGGTGTACTCAGCTTTCCAGCAGGGCGCTGTTTATCCAGTTTGGGGTTTAACACTTCAGAGGGCAGGGATCTCAGCTTGTTATTCATCTATTGCAGTCATGTGGCCTTTGGAGGCTTGTAGCTTCTGTTCTTGATCTTGCTTAGGGATCATCTTCATTTTGCTATTAGCTCTTAGCTATATTGTACCAGATCTGCAGATCCATTTTATTAGGGTCTTCTTCTATTATAAATAATATCAGATCAGAGGTTTTTTTGGTTATTCCATGTGTTGTTGATCTTGCATCTTGTTGAGGTATGTTCCATTGCTACATCTATTTGATTATTGCTGCAAACACACATAACAACCATCAGTATAAACCCTAGTACAACCTAAAAGACCAAATCAGCAAAGGTGTTTGACGAAATGCCACAACCAGAAAACAGTTAAAAATTCATAGAAAACACAATATTCTTGGCATCTTGGCTTGGGAACATTACAGACCTACTTCTAGAAAGGGGCTTTAACCACTACTGGCCTCAAAGGTGTAGGCTGTAGCTAGTAACTTCGGCCTACTTGCAAAGAATTGACAAGATTCACAGGATCTCACATAAGTATGAACCTTTGAAAATAAAGTAGGCCAATCTCAGAGAATCTTGTGAGCTGTGGTCTTGGTAGAAAAGTAGCCACCACATAAACCATCTTGCAACTGTTCCAAAATATTTCCCAATTCTTTTGAAGTCACTCACCTCAATATCACCCCAACAACATTCTTCTAGCCTAATCTATTCTAAGGAAAACAATACTTAACAATGTGTAACTTTAAACTTCTACGCAGATTCTTATTGTGAAAATATTGACAAGAAAGATGCTCTATATAATAAATTATGTCCCTATAGCATAACTGATCTCATAGCTCATTAATCACTGCACAAACCTGATTAATTTGACCCTACTATTGCTCAAGAAGCTGCACATCTGTATCAGTCATCAATTTAGTAAATCCATTGGCTTGTTACTGATGGTAGGTTGGATTTCCAAGTCATATTACTACATGTTTGTAATCCGTTTACCTCTCTTCCTTGCAGGGTCTTGCTGTGACAATAGATCCTTAACAACGGTATGAGGACCTGTTCGCACAAATTTCCACCCTCTAATTGAGCTGATATTCATATAACCTGTTATTACAACAATGACAACTTGGCTAATTCAAGGAGAAAACCTCCAAATTGTCACAGGATAGACCCCTCTCCGTTTGGGTTGGTGCTTGCCAGCCTCAGGGGGGAGTCCCTAGGGTGCTTTGCCACTGTCCTAAGTCCGATTTTCTGCATTAAATTACCAAAAGAAGCCGCTGTTATGTTTTGGACAACGTGTTAAAACTGTAGAAAATCCAGGTCCTATCAGCAAGACTTCTTGGTCTGTCTTTGACCAAGCAAAGTCACTAAGTTTTCTGCTGTCATAAATTGTTTAATTGYTGTTTTATAACAGCCATCTGAAAAGTTTGTTTGCTGATGTGTTATGGTTGTTGTTTCAGTGATTGGGTGCCCTTGCAAGTAGTTTCATGTTAGCTTAATTTTACATATACTTTTCCCAATAAACAACAACACACCTATCTATCTTTTCTGCTGAAATATAGACAGAATAAGAGCTTTCTAACAGCCACTAAAATGCATGTGTAGACACAGGTATTTTTGGTCTATGACCCTGGATAAAACCCCCCTGGGGAAAACCAGTTTTGAGATATGATATATATATGGGTAGAGCAATGATCTAAAACA
>SNQJ01S0004348.1:131084-154291 GCA_010110895.2 Picea sitchensis
TAAGAAGGGTCTTTTGCCATGGCACTGACTGTTTGGTCCCAGACCAAATACCCCAGGAGTGCACTGGGGGCCCTAGACCTCAGCTAGGGTCTTTGCCATCCTCCCGGAGAATGGCTCTTGCAGCTGCTATAAATTTAACACATTTCTTAAGGCCCTAGAATGGGTTTTCATAAATCAACAATGCCCTTTGATCTTCCAAACACTGATGTTTGGCGCTGATACCATGTAGGATTTCTTGTATCAATGCACACACATAATAATCAGCAGACATAATCGGAATTTGGAGAGAATAATAAATGTCACTAATACTAATAAGTGTTACATGGTCACTTTGATACATAATGTATTAACATTTATGTTAACACTGGAGCTCGTTGTCTTCTCCTCAAATAGAAGATTTTTTGGTACTTTTAATCATTTGTCTATTTTTGGCAGTTCTTGTCTGAGGCTAGTTCTTATGGGGTTGGCTTAAAATACGATTAGAGATTATTTGCCCAACCACAAGCTAAATTTTCAACCTTAAAACAATTGTACGTTTCTTCTATAGGTTTTGTTGGAGTTGGAGCCTACCTCCATTCCTATTAATGGGTCAGTGATAACATTTACAATTCCTTTAGATGGTTCAATCCATTTGGTATTATAAGTCCAAACTCAACTAGATTGATCGATGTTTTATTCTGGAAGCTGACTATATTTCTCAACTTGCATTAACATTCAGACCATGCTAGCATGCAAACACACAGCGTAGTTGTGTGCATAGTCCCTTTGTTTGCCTGGACCTGGCTCAGGCTTGGGCAGACCCTGAACTTTTTGGACCAGCCAAACTGGTCTGGACCAAACATCTGAACCTTTCTGAGAAAAATGCAAGGAAAGAAAACCTATAATATTCTATTTAAAAGGAAAAAATTACTTTAGATCGCTGTGGTCCCTGCATGTTATATTCCTGGCACCCGTTATGATTTTGCAGCTCAAAATTATGGAAAATGTTATTATATTATTGAGACTTATACTATTTTTGTGTATGTTTATGTATTTTTCTGTGATTATAATTTTATATATTTTACGTTTCCGAACCTTTTGAACTTTTTGAACTTTTTGCGAGTTCCAGAACTTTCCAAACCTACTGAATTTGATAAACCTAGTAACTATGGTTGTATGCCAGCCATAAAGTGTCTTGCAAAATTCACTACCAAAACTCTCTGAAGAATGCATGCAATGTGTTTCTCTAGTTGACCTCACTTGATTCATCTTTCTTTCCTTGTAATCACAAGCAGCCTTCATTTTGCAATTTTTTGTGGGCTCTATAAATGGCAAGTTTGGACTTGTTATCAAGCAAATTGCATGCAATAAAAGGTGTCTTAACTTGTAATTGGAATAAATTATACTGCTTGCACTGGATGCCATCCTACAGTAGGCACTCTCTTTAATGAGGTGGGGACTCTGCCATCTTTGGATGTACAGTGTACACCCTGTGCTGACTGTGTTATCTACTCCCTCGTAATCACTGCTAGTTTTTGATTTGCAAACTAAATAGATCATAAAATTTATTATGTCATGTTGTTCCCTGTTCTCAAGTTATCTATAATTGATAATTTTCATCCCTTCCCATTAGGTTTTACCTGTAGATTTATTCACTGAACTATTGTAGGCAAATTCTGCTTGAGGTAAAGCCAAATCCCACTGCTTGGGCTTCTCTCCAACAATGCTCCGTAACAGGTTTCCCAAACTCTGATTTACAACTCAGTTTGCCCATCTGTTTGGGGGTGATAGGCACTGCTGAACTATAATTTAGTTCCCATTTTCTTCCATAAAGTCCTCCAAAAATGACCCAAGATCTGAGTATCTCTATCAGAGGTAATAGTTTTTGGAACCCCATGCAATCTAACAACTTCTGAAAAAAACAATTCTTCCACCCTCGATGCATCACTAGTTTTCTTGCAAGCAATGAAATGAGCCATTTTAGAGAACCTACTAACGACCACAAAAATAGAATCATTACCTCGCTGTGTGTTTGGGAGCCCCAACACAAAATCCATGCTCAGATTTGTCCATGGACCTGTGGGCACTGGTAATGGCATATACAACCCTGTGTTCTGTGAGTGTCCTTTAGACATTTGACAAATCCTACATCATGCCACATACCTGGTTATATCTTTTTTTTATCTTCGGCCAGTAATACTTATCTTCGATTAAGGCTAGTGTCTTATCCTTTCCCAAATGTCCTGCCAAACCACTACTGTGAAGGTCTCTGATAATATTTTCCCTCATTGAACCAATTGGGATGCATAGTTGTTTTCCTTTGAAGAGGTAGCCATCTTGCATAAAATATTCACCTTGATTAAGATCCATGTTCCCAGCGATTGGATTCTTCAACTGTTCCACAATCTCCTGAAAATCAGATGCATAGAGATCCTTTAATGCAACAAACCCAATTACTTGATTTTCCATGGTTGTCAAAAGAACAGTGCGTTGACTCAAAGCATCTGCAACTAGATTCTGTCGTCCTGATTTGTGCTTCAAAACAAAGGTGTAGCTTTGTAAGAAAGAGACCCATTTTGCATGTCTACTGTTCAATTTGTTTTGGGTGTTTACATATTTTAATGCAATATGATCAATAAATAACACAAACTCCTTCAGCACTAGATAATGCCTCCAATGTCGCAATGCTTGCACAATTGCATAAAATTCTACATCATATGTGGAGTAGTTCTTTCTAACCTCATTCAATTTTTCACTAAAGAATGCAATTGGTCTACCTGCGTGGCTAAGTACAACTCCAATGCCTACATGTGAAGCATCACAGTCTACCTCAAACACTTTATCAAAATTCGGTAAGGCTAATATGGGTGCCTCAGTTACCTTCTTCTTTAGAAACTTAAAACTTTCCTCAGCTTCATTGGTCCACATGAATGTCTTACCTTTGGTGCAATCTGTTATGGGTGGTACAATACTGCTAAAATTTCGAATAAATTTTCTATAAAAGGTGGCCAGCCCATGAGAACTTCTTACCTCTGTGATGCTCCTGGGACTAGGCCACTCCAAAATTGCTCTGACCTTCTCTGAATCCATGTTGACTCCCTCTGCTGAGATGACAAAACCCAAGAACACCAAACTTTCTTGCAAGAAGCTAAATTTCTTCAGGTTTGTATAAAGTTGATGTTTTCTCAATGCATCCAATATAATATTTAAATGCTGCAAGTGATCTTTTTTGTTACTGAAAACTAGGATGTCATCAAAATACACAACAACAAACTTACCAATATAAGGTCGAAGCACAGTATTCATCAGCCGCATGAAAGTGCTAGGAGCATTGGACAACCCAAATGGCATCACCATCCATTCATATAGTCTATACCTGGTCTTGAAGGCAATTTTCTATTCATCCCCTTCGCGAATCCGGATCTGGTGGTATCCACTTTGCAAATCAATCTTACTAAAATATTTAACTCCGACTCGCTAGCACATCCATCATGTCATCCAACCGTGGTATAGGAAACCTATATTTGATGGTAATTTTATTGATTGCTCTGCTATCTGTGCACATCCAACGTGTATTATCCTTTTTTGGAGTCAACAATGCTGGTACAACACATGGACTCATGCTTTCTCTTACCAAACCTTTCTTTATAAGTTTCGTCACTTGTTGGTTGAGCTTTGCATGTTGTGTAAGACTAATCCTATAGGCTGCCTGATTAGGTAAAGATGATCCCGGTATGAGATCAATGTGATGTTGAATATCCCTCTTTGGTGGAAGACCATTAGGTAGTTCATTAGGGATAACATCAACATATTCTTCTAGTATCTTGGCCACTTCAGTAGGAATTGGTATGCCTTCCACGACTCCTTTTTTCACAATTAATGCGTAGCAGAATCCCGTTGCCTTTGTTTCCTTAACAAACTCTTTCTGACAACATATTCTCAGTTTTTCCCTCATCCTTAAGGGGCAATAAGATGACTTTCGATCCATCCTTCCAAAAGGTGTAGGTATTCTTTCCTCCATCATGCATGACTTTTCTGTCATATTGCCAAGGCCTCCCCAATAACAGATGGCATGCATCCATCAGAATGACATCACACCACACTTCATCTTTATAAGTCTTACCAATGGAAAACTTGATCAAACATCTTTTATTAATGGTGACTTCATTCCCCTTTTTGAACCATGCAATTCGGTAAGGATGGGGATGTGTTTCACAACGTAATTTCAACTTATCTACCATCTCAATGACATCACACCACACTTCATCTTTATAAGTCTTACCAATGGAACTTGATCAAACATCTTCATTAATGCAGGACTTCTATCTCCCCTTTTGAACCATGCAATTCTGTAAGGATGTGGATGTGTTTCATATTGTAATTTCAAATTATCTACCATCTATTTGGAAATCATATTCTCACAATTGCTACTATCAATAATAACTTGACATACCTTTCCCTCAGAAGTGCATCTAGTTCAAAAATATTTGTTAGAAGCCAAGAATACTCAATACGCTTAATTCGCTCTTTTGAGAATCACCGAATGACTCCACGGGACTCTCCCCTTATAATGCACTCTGTGATTCACTTCAACTTGGACCAAGTTCAAAACTTAGGGTTGTTGTCCTGTTTCCACTCTGTATTGTTATATAAATTTGGCATTCAAATGCTCAGTGACCCTCTACACCACGCCTAAAACACACATAAGGTTCTTCTCTGCCACCATCGTAACCTCTACCCCTATGAAACCATCTTCCTCGTGGTTGATTTAGGCTACATTGTCTAGTATATTATTTTTTCATATCTCCTTGGGATGATTTACCTCAACCATAGTTATAACCACCCCATGAGGTAGACTATGTACCCCTCCTTGCTCCTTTATTCCTTTGAGCAAATTTTCGCTTAGCTTTTCCCTACTTTTAAGTCTAATTGATATGCCTCTTCCACGCTGAGAACTCTATGCATGCTTAGTCTATCTTGAATAGAAATTTTAAACAATTCATATACCTTGCAACCAATTGCTCACCAGTTTCCTGGTGATCCATAATTTAATGGACAAATAACCTGATAAACTCGCTTTGTGAGTTCCATAGCGGACATGTTCTTTTGTTTTAAGTTTTGAAATTCACGAAAAAGGTTTAAGTAATAGGTCTGCAGGCAAAAAAATTTCTAGCAATTTTTTTTCCATCTTGCTCTAGGTCCACTCTTTGTCTCTTTTCCTTTTCTACCAGGTCTTCAAGACACTCCATCCCCACCATGATCATGGCACTATTCTTCATCTTCTTGGTGCATGCAAATTCCTATATCTTCTTTTCTCTTCCTGCATAGTCAGCCATTCAAAAAAATTTATCCAAGCGCATGCTCAACCAATGTGTGGTGGTGGTATTAACTCCCCTGGTTTAAGATTCCTTGCATATTCAGAAACTTCCATCTTGATCCTATCATTTATCCCTTCTAGAGACTTGAGCATTCTTTCTTCAAAAGACACGCGCTCTAATTGTTCTTCTTCATCTGTTCCTTCATGTTCTTCCTTCATGTTCTATATTCGATCTATCCCTTGGTCCGCTCTCATCATCACACACTTCTTTAGATTATTCTCCCACTAGCCAACATATACGTGTTTAGTCACCTGGTTCGAGTTCGTGTTTGAGTTTGGCGACCTTGAAGTTCAATAAAAATTCGACAGTGAGAATTTTGGAAATAAAATTTGGCATTAAGTTCAACATACTATAAAATTTGAAAACTAAAATATATAGTAAAAAATTCAATACTCCCATTGAACATATATGATAGAAGTGAAAAAATAATATATATAGTAATATGAGTAATATATATATATATATATAGTGGCTAAAATCTTAATAAATAAATAAATATATATAGTAATAAGGAAATACATATATTTTGTTTAGTATGCAAGTTTTATAAATGGTATTATAAAAGTAGTGGTTTAAATGTTTGATGAAATTGTCCTTTTTCCAAAAAATATTTTGAAGGGATGAAATCATAAACAATGTTTTAAAACTTCAAACTGCATCGGAACTCTGGCTGAGGGTCCAAGCGGAACTGTGAATAAATGGTGTCGAACCTATTTTAAAAAAAATACATAAAATATTTAAACTTGCAACTTTAAAAATATATTTTTAAGATTTTAAACTATGCCTGTGCATGCCAGAGATACTAGGACAAAATATCCAAAGTGCTGCTCATGAATATATCAAATGGCACCAAGTGCAATACATATCTAGAGATCGGAAAGATTTTAAATCATGTTTCCAAAGCATTAGAGGACAATTAGAGACAAAAATATCCAAAGTATGCTCAAGGAATATATCAAATGGCACCTATGCAATGGTATATTCCAGAGATCTGAAGATTTTAAATCATGCTTCCAAAGCATTAGAGACAATTAGAGACAAAATATCCAAAGTGTGCTCATGAAAATACTAAAATGGCACCAAGTGCAATACATATCTAGAGATCGAAAAGATTTTAAATCATGTTTCCAAAGCATTAGAGAGATAATTAGAGACAAATATCCAAAGTATGCTCAGCGGAATATATCAAAATGGCACCAAGTGCAACACATATCTAGAGATTGGAACATAAATACATAATCAAGGAGGCTCTAGGAGTCAAAATGGCCTCAGCCCTCTATAGACCACAACAACAAAACATATACTAGCAAGAGTCAAAACTAAAAGTCACTATCTCATTGATCAACGATCAATCATCACTACTGCTAGAGGTAGAAATGGCATGGGCATCCTAACCCTCGACATCATCATCTGACAAGGACTCAGACTCGGCCTCAGACTCACCACCATCAGGGACATTTGTGACCACACACTCTGAAGCTGCACTAGACCCTGTAGTAGTACAAGTACGCCCGCGACGAGGCACACAAGGTATAAGACAACGACTACGACTGCCTGCATTTCCACTAGGGCATGCCATGTCTAACACTGGAATCAAACCGCGAGGCCCTAATAGAGGATCTACATCCATCCGAGCCTGCCTTGCTAACTCCATCTCCAAATCATGGTCACATCAAACTCTGGTGGGTGAGTAGCCCCACTACCCAATCTGAGGTTGGATCAACATCATCCAACACAATAGGACCTGTATCAGGTCTTTTGTTCAACAACTGGTTGCTTTGAGCCAAGGTTGTAATTGCATGAAGACCAGACTACGAACCAAGCCGCTCTGCTGCTCTTCTTCGTGTGAATCCTCTCAAATACGGACCAATTGCGCTCACACCAGGAAGCACTTCAAGTTTGATTCAACACTCTAATTGCAAACTTTGCAATTGAGGACAATGGTCGCCAAACGGGACCACCCATGGAAAACATAGTTAGTCGAGTTGGTTCCTTGAAGTAATAAAATATAAAGTATATAAATTTAAACACTTGAACTTTAAAATTTAAACTTTGGAATTGTCACCTGGCTCATCCACATCCCTTACAATCTTTGCTAGGTTCTTGCCAAGGTACCTCGTAATTGCCGCCGGACCTGCCGCGTATCCTCCCAAATCATCACTCTCGGGAAGGGACCATGCGCCATGTAATCAATCAAGCTTATCTCTAACTCCTCCTACCACATCTTCTCCAAGTCAGCTCAGAACGAGCAATTCTTTGGGTCTGTAAAACGTTCGCATGTATATGTTGATGGAGTTGGTTGTTCCATCTCTTATCAATGATGTCCCAAATAGGCCCATAATTGGTCACTCCATTCTCAGAGGTCACTTCTTTATTTGCTCCTTTGCCCGATCCATAGCCTCATAAATGTAACCTATGGGCTAATTTTTTCCCATCCACTAGCCGCACACCTTAACAAGTGGCTCGGTTGGCCTTTCTTACAATTCTCACTGCTTCCAAAATATGGGATCATTTTCTTTTTGGTGTCTTTACCATCCATGCCTATGGGCTCCAATCGGTGATTCATTCCATTCATTAGATGCAAACATCTTTGCAAGTTACTTGATTGTGAAGCCATAGATTGAAATGTCAAGAAGTGAGTTGCAAAACTAGTGATGGCAGGCCTAATAAAATCTCTATTCTCTGTGTTTTTCCCCATCAGGTTCAAAAACCCAAGGAGGCCAGATGCAGCCTGCATGCTTTGGCATGTGCTCTATAGTGTTTTTGATCCATTCTTGTTTTCCGATGTCCTCAAGCATGAGGGGTCTATGCAATGTGCAAATACATGGGGTTCAAAATATGTCTTGTGCTTCCTTCTAGCACTCCTAGAACATAGTTAGAGGTGCAGCTCATCCGTGGATGACTGGTCAAAATAATTTCCACCTCCCCCACCTCCATAACAACCTCTCATCCAAGCACAACAAATAAGTTTGCATCTTTGGCCTATCGATAATTAACTGATTCTAAAATATGGTTCCTTGTGGGTAAGAGATAAGGAAATTTATGATAGTACAGCTCTTTCCATCACTCCATCCATCCATACGATGTACACTCACCTTTGGCCCATGATACTTTGTAATCCATCAAGTATTTCAATGGATTCACCTCTTTTGCAAAAGAGATCCCTCAAATCATGCATACTAGGGCTTTTGAAGCCCCTCCCACAAGCAATTATTGAATCCCACATAGGTTGGTAATGTGGTGAGCGGGCAACATTGAAGGATATCATGATGATACTCAATGACCTAGCTTATGTATCATAAGTAATCTTCCTATATTGTTTCTTCCAATGGTCATCTAAGGTGGGTTGACTTTGAGTGGGTTGAATTTGAGAAACATTGGCATTGTCGAAGCTAGCGTGTATAAAATAGTTTTGGATGGCCCTTTACTTTTGGGTGGATTGATGGTATTTTCACCATCAATGGGAGGAGGAATATAATGAAAAGTGTCTCTATGTCTAACACCGGTAAAATGAAGAGATGGAGAGTCCTTTGCTAATCAAAAGTGGGGTTATACTGCCTCCTCTTTCTCCTTATTTCATCTTGTATAGCTTTTCCCTAGCCTTACTTAACCTATAGTCATTGGCTAAGTACTTTTTGCATCTCTTCTCTAATAGGCACAATAACATCCAATGGTGCCTCACATGATTTAACTTGGCCTTTAATAACATCCAAGTGTTCTTTCAACCTACTAATGCCACCCCCCCCCAAATGCATTTTTGACAATACTTGCAATACATACTACCTCAATCACCTCAGCATTAAACTCCACAACATCTTTGTGCCTTTAAAATGTACTGCAAATTTGAATGCAAACTCAAAGGCGTTCAAACTTCAAAGGTGGAATTTGTACAATGCAAGCAATCTAAAAATGAAAAGAAGGAACCTTGTCTCAAACTCTTACTAAGTTTCAAACTTCAAACATTCAACAATCAAGATTCATCATTCAACTCTCAAGATGGAAAAAAATGAGTGAAAATTGTTCAACATACCTCTAGAGTCTCCTCCAAACTCCTCCAAACTTGAAGATGAACTATAGCCTCCTAGTTGAGATGCCAATCCACCACAAACTACCCAAAAAACTTGCCCAATAAGCTCTATTTCCCTAAAATCAATGCTGCTCCAAAACCCAAAACCTCCAAAATGCTTCCAAATGCTCCCAAATGATGAATGAGAGAGGTGTGAGGCTCTTAGAGGGGGCTGCTATGCCTTTATAACATTCTGTTAGGGTTTAGGAGGGTTAAAGATTTAGCAAAAACAAAAAAATATAAGATTTTGGCATCCGCGGGCGTCATTGGGCAAAACAGAACCGAACCGGCCGGTTCGGTACCAAACCGGCCAATTCCGTCTTAAACCGGTCGGCCGGTTCGGTTTTTCTACCGGTTCGACCCGGTCCGTCATCTAATCGGTCAAACCGACCGGTTTCGGTTTCGGTTTGGCAGTTTTTAAAACACTGATCATAAATATTAAATATTAACCTTACACAATTTCAATATAATTATCATTAAAGTATTATTTGAAAATATTAAATTTAAAATTCATAATTTAAAATCACAATACATATATTAATATGAAATATATATATATGTGTGGTGTATATAGTAATATGAAATGTATTAATATACATATATGAATTAATTATTACATGAGCCTCGACCCTCTACTGTCCAAGATGACGCGAGCCGCGGGCCACAACCGCAAGCTTACTGTGCAGAGACATGTGAATTGGCAGGACTCGTCACTCGGTCGACGGACTGGGACACATGCGACAACATATATGGGTGGCGACGAATAAGAGACACATCACTCGGTCGACGGAGCGGGACGCAGGCCGTAGCATAGGTGGTGGCGGCGAATTATAGTTTAGGTTTTTAGTTTGCGGTTTTTTATTTTTTATTTTTATTTTTACCAGGAGTTGAACAGTGTCAAACTCAGTCAAATTTATACGAAATTGGGTGATTTTTTTTCCCTATTCATGTGCGAAATCGAATTCGCCTTGAAGTACGGCGAACTTAAACGAATAAGTTCGGATTAGCATGAAGTTCGACGATTTTCGAATTTAATGGATGAAATTCGTTGAACCCGGTGACTAAGCTTGTAAGATCTGCTACTTACCTTTGGAGGTTTTTCATATCTCTGCGCATCTGAGCAAGACCTGCTCTTCCTCTTCCTCTCCCAACCATCTTCCTACTCTGATACCAAATGATGTAGCCAAAGCCTGAGATTCATTCACAAGATCAAATAAACCATGCAAAAACAGGAGAATGTAAAAATAACTCTCTTTTATTTCTTCTCCATCCTAACTATTACAATTGAAGCTCAACCCCTTATAACTACTATCTGGGATTTTTGAAAACTACTAATTTTAGAAAAACAACTAATTTTAGAAAAACAACTATTTTTTAGAAAAACAACTAAATTTAGAAAATTCTCGCATGACTCTAAAATTGATCACTAACTAAAAGTTAACTAGCGTGACACTATTTGTCAACTCGCTTTTCTGATTAAGCTCATAAACTAAGAGATAACTGATAATTGAAAAATTAAAAATTTCTGTAAAAACACTAAAACCCCAATTTGAGGCCTTATATGAAGGAATTTGGCCCTGGAAAAGTGTTGAAACGACGTCCAATTGGATAGATCCGATCGGTACGGCAGTGAACTCATCGAGACGCAACTCTCCGTAAAATTTCAGCCCAAATGGATAACCGAGTCAAAAGTTACGACCCTCTGAAAATCCCTGCATCATTTTATGTGGAGAAACTGTGGACTAATGCACAGAAATATATCATACTCTTGGCATGCTAACCAAATTACGTGTTGGTTGGTTAATATCTGTGTCTTTTCCTGTAAGTGTGGTGCATAAAGGTGTGTGGTAATGACTACTTGTGTTTTGTATTTTCTGATTTGATATATCTATGATGTACTTTTCTCATATTAGTTTAATCTGTTCATTGTTCTTCTTATAGGGGGATTCCATTTTTTATTTTTGAAAGTGCTGGTTGCATCTATTGTCTACTGATGCTGAATTTTGCAGGGACTCAGTTTCACCCCAGATATGCAACTAAAACCAACGAAGGCATTTTCTGGAGGGTGGCGTATGAGGATTGCTCTTGCACGTGCTCTTTTTATAGAGCCCGACTTGCTTTTACTTGATGAACCCACTGTAATGACCTATACTACTTGTCCTTTGGAACTTCATAAAATTCTGAACCCCGTTGGAACGCACAGAAATTTCTTATAATTTGATTTTCTATTTCATATTCGATAATATTTTGTGTCTGCAGAATCACCTCGATCTTCATGCAGTTCTATGGCTGGAGTCATATCTTTTGAAATGGCCGAAAACATTTATTGTTGTCTCACATGCTAGAGAATTCTTGAACACGGTATTAGAATTCATTCTGCTTCGAAAGTCTTCAAAAAATATAAGGCATATATATTTCTTTTGTTATCTACTGATTAAATGGATCCTTACACACATAAGAACTTTGCATATCTTTTTTTAACCCCTGATTTCTTTCTGGTATAACTGATTGTTTTAGCTTCCTGTGTGCTGCAGGTGGTTACAGATATTTTGCATTTACATGGGCAAAAGCTAATAAGTTACAAGGGTGACTATGATACATTTGAGAGAACTCGAGATGAGCAACTCCGCAATCAACAAAAAGCTTTTGAGTCAAATGAACGCACAAAGGCTCATATGCAGGTTGATTTTTATTTTTTCCATATGCTAAATAAGTTTACTCTGATGAAAGTCTTGCGACTATTTTCATCCTTGCAATGTTTGGGAATTGATCATTTTTCTATCATGTTGTGATCTTTAATTTCATACCGAGTGATGTTTGCCCAAAGAATGAAATAAGTTACTAGTGTTTATTGTTTCCAGGCTTTCATTGATAAGTTCCGTTACAATGCAAAAAGAGCTTCACTTGTTCAGTCAAGAATCAAGGTATTGTGAATTATGCTTTCGGGGTGGTCAGTGGGCATTGATATGCCATTGACCTACAGTATTGTAATTGTGTAGATCTACTATAATTTATCTTAGAATCAAGCCATTCTTGATGATTGTTGGTAGCATTTGTTCGGTCAGTATTCACCCAAGTGATAAATTTATGAACTTTGAGGTCATCTTTGTTGATGGTTTAGGCTTTGGATCGCATTGGTCATATGGATGCTGTTGTCAACGATCCAGAGTATTCTTCTATTCAGTGTTACTAGCATTTTTTCCTTTTGCATGTCTTCCTTTTTGTTGCCTGTTGCCGTTTTGGCTTATGGTGAAGATATTTTCATCTGCCATCTTATGTAAACTTATTCATAAGTTCTACTACATTGTGTGCAGCTATAAATTTGAGTTTCCAACTCCTGAAGATAGACCGAGTGCTCCAATTATCAGTTTCAGGTTTGATATTTGACTGTTTGGGCTTCATTTATAAAATTTCATGAAATTTTGTCCTTGTTACTCTACATTTTGCTCTTGGGATGTAACTGTAATTTTAATTTTTTGATTGTTTATAGTTAAATGGAGTCTTTTAGTAATTTTAGATCCATTGGCCTTAAATCTCCATATTCCTTCAGTTTCTCTCTCTCTTTTTAAGCTTTTACTTTCTTCTTTGGGAGCATACAGGATATGCAAAAGTGTAGAACATTGGTCTACACTCTACAGTATACATAATAATGAATAAAAGGAGAATTGTGCACACACGATTGAATAGATGAGGTCGGACTAAACTTATGACTGGATAAATTTGAGATTTTGGGTTGATTTTGCTTATAATCCATGAATGTGTCCGATAAAACTGGGGTATTGTCCAAGTCTGAGATATATCATAGGTACTTTGCAATTTGGAATTTCTTTTGAAAAGAATGAAAATTTCAGGTTGAATGTGTTTTCCAGATGTAGATTGTGTGGGAGAGGTCGATAACAAAATCAATATCAGGTTATGCTTTTAATTTTGGAAGTGTTGTAGTTTCTTAGATTAGTAAAAAACAAATCTTGATTGCACTTTCATTAACAGAAGTAGATTCTAGAATATAAAATAGCAGTCAAAGCAACCTGTGAGGCAGTTTGGCTATGCAGGATATTGTGTGATTTGAAGCTACAACAGATGCATCCAACAATTTTGCAGTGTGAGGACCAGAGTGCAATAAAAATAACATGGAGTGCAATAAAAATAACATGGAATCCAATGTTTCATTCAAAAGAAAACATATAGAACTTCACGATCACTAAATCAGGGAGCAAGTACAGAATATAGAAATAGAGCCGATTTTTGCAGATTGCAAGATCAAGTCGCAGACATTTTTACCAAGATACTGAACAAAGAAAAGTCTCTGAAGTTTAGAAACCTATTGGGAGTTGTTGAAAACGAAATAAACATTAAGTAGGGGTGTTATACACTGTCATGTTTGTTTTATAAGACTTAGGTGCTAGGGGTCATTAGTTTTAAGCTATTGAGATAATCATATTTTAAGGTGTAATGTTAGGACAAACTTGATAATGTGTGAAGATGAAGTTGTAATACAATGATTATGATGTAATAAGAATCAAAGATGCTTCTAGAGGATTCATTTGAGATTCTAAATCTTGGAAACCTGAGGCCATCACTTAAGGTGGGACGTCATTTGTGGTTTAAATGTGTAGGTTGGTGTGAGGCCACCCAACCTGACTTAATGACCATGATGGTTCTACTACCTTTGGCGACCCTTGTGGGGCTGAGCCAACAACGTTTTTGAGGATCAAACCCTAATGGGCCGTCCACAAGTGTCAAAAATCAGTTCTGCAACTATAAACAAATCTGCCCACAAGCTGTCCACAAACTCTGTCAACACACTGTCCAAAATCTGCCCACTAAGTTGTCTCAAAACTGTCCATTGAATGCACTAGAAATCAGCAAGTCTAGCCACCAAGGGCTCTGATACCATGAAGAGGAACGATGTACTATCAGGCTGCTAAGTCTGGTCTGTCTTTGACCAGAAATTATCTCTAAGTTTGACTTTCCAAATCTGTCCTTTGCTGCCTTTTAGGACAGCAAACTGATTGGCTACTTTCTGCTGATAATTTTTGTGGTTAAGTGTCCTTTTGAGGTGCCCTTGCAAGTGTTTTTCATACCAATGATTAGCACATACAATATAACTCAAAACACATAACACTCCTTCTAATATTTACAACTCTAAATGCTGATTTTACACTTCTAAGCTTGCATGAAATTGACACATGTTTTTGGTCAACATGACCCTGGAAAAACCCCCCATGGGGAAAACCAGTTTGGAGTAGATGTATATAGAAGGCCTCGAAACAAAATGTACAACACGGAAAACATAAACAAGTGAATCTGTTACAATAGCAACCCTTCTCAGAGGCCTTGGAGTCCCTTGAAGATGGCCCTGCTAGCCTCTTGAGGCAAGGTGCCCTTTGCCTTGGTGCGCCCATCTTGCTTTGCTAGCTTTTGGTCCTCTTCCCTTGTGCCTTTGCCTTTGCCCACTTGATCCTTTGGGAAACCCTTGCTCTCTTGCCTTGGAATGAGCACCCTCCACACAAGTGCGCCCTCCTCCTTGGCTTGGTGCACACCTCTCCTTAGTGCGCCCCTCCTTTAGCAAGAACCAAAACAATGGAAGTGCGCCCTTAGTTTCTCACTAAGGTCTCCCCTCAAGCATAGCGCCCTTCCTCCTCCATGAAATCTCTCATAGATAAGGTGCGCCCTCCATGAAGATGTGCGCCTCTCCTCCTCCAAGTGCGCCCTCAAGTTAGGAATGCGCCTTAGCTCATGTGAGTGCCTCCTCCTCCATGGAAGAAGCTTCCTCCAAGCTATGCGCCTTCCAACACCTCAAATAGCAAACCCTCAACCTTGTGCGCCCTCCTCTCCTCAAGAAATGCGCCCAAGTGCTCTCCTCCTCCTCCTCTCCTCTCAAGTGAAGAATGAATCTCATATTTGCCCTATTACCTCCTTTAGCCTCTCTTTGGCCAAACCCTAAAAGATCAATGGCCTAGATCTAATCTAGCCAAGTCTAATCAATGGGTGAGATCTAATCCAAAAATCTCACTTAGGAAACCCACTTTCCTTAGTTTGCTTTATGTCCTTTAACTCACCCTCAAAGTGAATTAAATGTCACTTTAATGACTTAAGTGACATATTTCACTTTTGACTTAAATCTCCTTAGTCAAAGTGAAATTAGAATCATAAAGTAAAGTAATGAGGGTAATAGTCTCCCCCTTTGTGTTTAGAGACTCACAAACACAAGGGGACCACTTTCCAAGGTACCCAAATCTCAACGATCCTTGCAGAGTTCTAAACCAAGCAACAAAGCCTCATATTCAACTACATTATTAGTAGCATTAAACTCCAATCTATATGCAAACTTAAATTCTTGACCAGAAGGAGATTCAATGACTATGCCAACACCCTTCCCAAATCTAGAAAATGCACCATCAAAATGCATGTGCCATACTTCACTATTTCTTTCCTCTTTAACTTCTTCTTCTATGGGTTCTAAAGAGTTAAACAAGATGGCATAATTTCCAAAGTCATCTTTTTTATACTTTAATTCATTCCTGGGATTCCTTTGGTCTCCTACATGATATTTCCTTTCCAATTTTCTGTTTAATCTAAACATGGATCCATCTGGAGTGGGAATGGTGGCATAAGTTAAATCCGTTTGTATATTACCCCTCAAATCTGCAACTATTTTTCTTGAGAGCAACATACCTCAAGCATCGGGCACATCAATCACCACTATGTCCATTTCTATTAGAATATCATGGAAGTCAGCCAAACGCACTTGTAAGCTTTTTATCAAACCATGGACCTTAATCGTTTTACTATCCATGGCACAAATGTTATGGTAAGGCCTTGAAATCCTTAAATTCAACTGTTCCATTACTTTTTTAGTCATAACATTTGAACTTGCTCCAGAATCAAGCATGCAATTGTGAAGGAGATGGTTATTCACAAGTAGAGAAAGGAAAAATGGTTGATTCTTTTCATTTCCCCTTCCCCAATTTTGCAAAATCACAGGTGCATCCTAGTAAGCTATGGCTTGTGGCTTATCAATATTACTTTGAGGAGGATCTTCTATAGTTTTTGAGTAGTTTCCCTTTTTGAGATGGAATCTTCATAATTTCTGCTACATGGACCAACATTTTTGCATTATTCAACCATCCTCCTAAGTCAGAATTTAATTTTGTATTTGTAGGAACAATTGATTTAGGAGGGGGAGGAGGTACCTTATGAACACTTGCTTGTGGCTTATCTTGATTTTTGGTTCCATTTCTTAGATAAGTGAAGCCTCTCTATATCTAGCCATTTCTGATACTTGCTTGGGAGTAGGCTTAGGACCAAATTTTTTTGTTACTTTGTCCAAAACTTCATTTGGGCAATTTACATCCCTACTATGCTCTGTTAATTCCATCCATTCATTCATGCCCATATTATATTTCTGACCACACATGTTAACCTGCTCATTTTCTAATTTAGAGGATTCTCCTTCATGACAAATTTGAAGAAAGATTTGGCAAGTTGATTCTTCATGAAATTCCCCACAAGGCCTACAATATGGGATAACTTGGTGGTCGACCAAGTTAGTAGACTCAAAAGGATTTGAGGGCCTTTGCTCTTGAGATGGAGGTCTCTTTTGCCACTTATCATTTGGCTTATGATTTGATTTATTAACTTGAGCCCTTTCCATGGCTATCAACCTATTTTGCATGGATGCCATTTGATTTGCATGGTTAATCTCCATTCGCTTAATTAATTGGGTGAGCTCCTTTATGCCATCATTAGAAGGTTCTGGATTTTCCACTTTCTTCCTCTTCTCCTCATTGGGCTTGGAAGAAGTTCCCCTTGAGAAACCAGGGAGATTTGACTTTCTGGCATCTTGCATATTCTTATCTATTTTAATAACATACTTTTGTGCATCTTTTAGACTTGTTGGCTCCTTATCCCTTAACTGATATCTGATTTCACCCTCAAAAGCTTCCATATAATAAATTAATATTGAGGCATCAGGAGGCTTAATAGTTTGAGGGAGGCTTTTAACCAAGTCATTAAATCTCTTATTGAATTCTTCCATTGTCTCATTCTCCTTCTTTTGACTAGAGTGTAAAGCAACCAATAAATGACGATCATCCTTTTTATCACCCCATCTATCATTGAAGGCATCTATGATTTCCCTTAAGGTGCTAAATTTGTCATCATCCTATTTCGTGAACCATTCTGCGACATCCTCTTCCAAAGATACCACAAAAAGCTTCATCTTGACATCCTCATAATTGTGAGCATTACACCACTTGCTGATGCACAAGTTGAAGTTTCTGATGTGAGTCTTGGCACTAATAACATTGTTTCCTTGAAAAGAAGGCAATTTCTCAAGAGCTTTGTCCGGAAGAGGATAAAGATTACCTTGAATATTGGTAAAATTACATGGCTTACATAGTTCATCCATAGGTGTTGTAAGATTATTAGGTACAAATAAGAGATGTATATCAAAGATTGCTTCTTCTCCAAGACTTTCAAGGAGCCTACGAGGAGCTAGTCTTTTTATTCTCCTCCTATAAACCCTTTCAGTTTCAGGGAGGGAATCAACCAACCCTTGAGGGTTGCTCCTGGTAGGATACCTCAAAGAATAGGTAAGTGGAGTCGCCACTTGGAGATTAAACAATATCTAATAGTAAATTTTAAGTTGTGATAAATTAAGGGATATGTTTATTACTTAGTCTTTAAAGAATTAATTAAATAAATTTGTCAATTAACCAAGGATAAGAGACTTATCCCCGACAACGGCGCCAAAAAATGTTGTCGCCTAATACACACCTACAAATGTGGAGAAGTCTCCAACCCCCCTTGGTTTCCCTAGGAGTGGGCCTAGACGGAAGGAGTCTAGATTGAGGTGACAATGGGTCTAGACTCAGTTTTGTGCCTCCAAGGACACACCAAGTGGGTTAGAGACTTCTCCACATTTGAAGGTGTGTATTAGGTGGCAACAGGCGCAAACAAAAACGTCGACTCCTTTCTCCAAATCGACTCAAACAAAGACGACTGCTTGCTGTGAAGCAACCTGCTAGATCCTTCACGACGAATAGTGTGGTGGCTCTTTTACATTGGAAATGATGGCTGTCTTACATTGGAAACAAGGTCTCTCCCTTGCATGATTTTCCTTTGTCTCAGACCCTCACATTTGATTCTCTCGATCGATGGCTTTGATACCGTGTCATGAAACGAGCTAGATCCCTAAATGCTGAAACCCTAGACAAGGTCGAAACAGAGATACATAATCAAACACGAGCACAATATTATATTATGAAAATACTTGAGCAAGTTACAATGGGATTCACCTCTTTTATATAGAATTCGAGAGGTGATATTTGTCCAAAACCCTAAAACGCTAATTATAACTAAAAACCCTATCGTATAGCCGTAAGTCACTAAGGTGACTTTCTTAGACATATAAGCCTTATATTCTAACAAAGAGAAGGATTATGAAACAATTAACTCTGTTGAAATATGCACCATATCACTGTCTTCTCTCATGCCCTGCACTATATAAGTCGTCAATTTGATGAAATCTTTATGCTAAACTATCTTACAATATTCACTGTAGTGGCCAAATTAGGTCAAGCAAAAGTAACTGGACTGAGGTTGTCAAGTTTTGCCTTCATTGAATATAGTTACCTATTTTTCACTCATAGAAAAGGTTGGTCTTGTAGTTAACAAGTATTGTTCAGTTCTTATTTTAACCTTGTTTAAAGCTAAAATTTAAAAAAATGCCAAAACTTATTTCTAGACTATTACCCTAAGGTCAATTCACAGTTTTCTTCCCTGTTGTGAATGTTCAACAACCTTGATATCTGGAAAAACCCAGGATGACTACTTGTTCCCGCCCTTGTTTATGAAAGAAATAACATATATGGAGTTTGTGATGTCATAGTCATAGCTGATTCAAGTATGAACAACTTTTGAAATATTGCGAGCTTATTATGATTCTATATTTTGTTTGAGAAAATTCTTTTATTGGGATTTTTTGTTTTACTTTTGCAGTCTTTGGAATAACCTATGTTCTGAATTTTTGGTCCTACCTTATTTTCAATTTCTTTAATACATGCTACCAGGATGCCTACACAAACCTATAGGAATGGATATTCAAAATATAAGAATTATGCATGATCCATTGTTGGCATTTAGTGTCTAATATCCAATAGTATAAAAATCAGAGATAGCAACAAGAAAGCATTCTTTTAATTGCATTTTCATTCCCTTTGATTCAAATACTCATTTATTTTGTGTCATTTGTACATGCTTATCCGAATACTTGTTCCTTTAATCCCCTGGCAGGCCCTTGCATGGTCAGTTACTACCATAAATTACCTTGTTACGCATATTTTGGTCACTCCCCTTTCTACTACTGCACTTTGTGGTTCTCCATGTTGTTGTTTTTCTCCATGTTGATGTTTTTAGTACCATCGGACAGGTACTTCCACGTGGGTTTGTGTCTAACACGTGGGAGTCGTCCTTAATGCCTCTCAGAACCTTAGGAAATTCACTTTATTAAGTGATTAATAAAGTGAATTTACTTTTGTAATAAAGTGAGTTTAATTTAATTAAATGCCTAAGTATTTAGCATTAGTAATTAAATTAAATCCTAGCCGTTAGATCTAAAGTGAAGGTGAGATTTAATCTCATCCCTTGATCACTTTGGAGATCTAGGGTTTTGGATTTAGGGTAAACTCAACGTTATAAAAGGCAGCCTATGTGAGAGGATGACACACAAATACACATATAGTGAGAGTGTGGGCTCTCATTAATTAGATGGAGAAGGACATTCATCCAAGTGTACAGGGAAGGGGGCAAGGAAAGGAGCAGAGGTGAAGCAAGGGAGATAGCAGCCAACCAACAAGATCGAAGGATTGATCTTGAGGTTTGTAGGGGCTTGACTTTCTACTGTTTTGTATTCCTCATGTGGGCCATTATCCCAGGACGAGAGCCTAGAATAATAATAATAAATCTCACAGTATTGGTTTTCCCTTTGGGTTTTTCCGGGGGTTATTTACCCAGAAATCTCTTGTGCAAAGTGTATGGTTTCCATTTTATTTTGCTTATGTTGTATGCATTCGTTAAATAACTTAGCTGTGCTTTTATTCAATAAATCAATTTTATTCGGAATTGTTTGCCGGTGCTGGTTTATGAAAAATTAACATGGTATCATAGCCGAGACTCTGAGGAAAACCAGGTTATACAAGCTCAAAATTTTGCAGCGCATGATTTTTTTTTTAAAGTTTTGATTGCACGTCTGCAGGGAGGGTAAAAGGTTAAACCCAGAAAGAAAAGCAGAATCGTATAACCGCCGTACATCTACCCAGAAGAATGGATTGGGTTGAGATCTAATAGCGGACACGGCTAGGAGGATCTGTAGGCTGAGTGAGTGGACAATCCGCGTAGAGGGGCAGTGTAGAGTGATAGAAAAGGTGATCGAACTGTAAGAGTAGCCGCAACTGAAACAAGCAACCACAACTGATGGCTATAGCCGGCTGGAGACCAGCTGCCGCTGAAAGAAGCAACCACGAAGAAGGATCCAACGTGGTGGAAGACTGTGTAATGTCCCTTTCCAAATAGGAGCTCTAGAGAGGAGGCTTAATGGTCTAAACCGCCCCGTTAGACTATAGCTAGGGCTAGAAAGGGGTAAACAAGGTTACTAGAGGTCACTTCAGTCACCGGTGTTATATTTGAAAAGTGACATTGAGCTAAAAAGGGTAAAAAGCACTTTTAAGTCAGTATGAGTTAAAAATAGAAGTCAACAATGAATTAGGGTTTCAACAATGATTTAGGGTTTTGGAAAGCTATAAAGGAAAGGTCAGCGACCTAATTCATCATTATGCAGATTACGACTTGTCATTGAGGAGAGAGGCGCATCTCAGGAGAGATAGTTCAGTGGATTCCAGGAGGAAGACACTAGTCGGCTGATTTCAGTGTTGAGAGACAGACCCTAGTCACTGGGAAGATCATTCAGGTCTTCCATCATTCTTCAGCAACAGTTAAATAGTGTTCAACAACAAGGGCGCATTCATCCAGAGTGAGGGTGCAACTTCTGAGAGGGTTTTAGGTCGACTTATACCATCTAGGGGGAATTTCGAGATTTCCCTCCAACCCATTTGAGAGGAGGGCAAGGCACATCTTTTTCCTGGTTCCTCATCAGATTCCGACGGAGGAAACAACTGGGACGTATTTTCTAGACTTGGACGTGCGACACTTTTGGCGGACACATTTGGGGTTCTAGTGCAAGCATCAGGTCAGATTCAGGGAAATCCTTTTGACCCATTTCCCAGTAGACCAAGGCGGTCGTTTTGAGACATGTCTCGTCCGATTTCGACGGTGGAATCACTAGGACGCATTTTGCCAGAAGAAGAGGGGCGCATTCCCCCAGGGGTATCCATCTGGGGTCCAGACTCACCAACAGAGGGGTCCGACAGATACCAGTACTGAGGACTAGAGCAGGGCGCATCATTTGGGACAGTTTCCAGGCCATTCCGAGAAGTATAGCTCCCAAGGCGAACTTTCCAGACTTCCAGCAGTTACCGTCAGAGCTGTCATATTCCCAACGCATCCATTGATTCCGCAAGACTCACACATTCTGGGTATTATCTTTAGTTGCTTATTTGTATTTCGGCTTAGATCCTTTTGTCTTTTGATATAACAGAGTGTTGTTATTTTATTCAGCCGCATTCGGCCCATTGTAATCCACAGAGATATCATAATACAAACTTTGCAGTCCTTTGTCGCATTTATTACTTGCATGACCATTTAAATGCTGTAAACAATATATCCTACATACACATTAACAACATTTCCTAGACTAGCCAAGTCAGGAACATTACAGTGGTATCAGAGCTTTAGTCCTGCCAGCCTGTGATTAAAGACGATGAGTGCAGCAGAAGATCCAGAGGGTCGTGAACACGTAGGTGACAAATATGTCACTTACAGCAGGCGCAAGGAAAGAAGGCCTAGGCCTAACTTTCCTCCTTTCCCTCCCAGTTCAGAGGAGGAGGAAGAGACACGTAGAGAAGCAGAGAGGAGCAGAGCGCGAGGCCGAGTGCGAAGCAGAGAGAAGGCTAGGTGACAGATATTAGCGACCTTAGGGCAGCGGTAAGGCCCCCATGGATCCAGATGTACCCTTCATGTAGGTTATCAGTGATATGTTAGCTAGTCAGCGGACCATGTCATAGTCCTTGGCTCAGGTAGCTGATAGATTGGCTATGCAAGACATCCAGGGCACACAAGCCCCACATACAGCACAGGGGAACTCAAGAGCAGGCAGTCGACCCCAGTCACCCACTTGCACGTACACCTCTGCGAGCAGGATTCCCAGGCTCTTGTTCCCCAGCTTCCAGAGAGCACCCCCGACAACAGCACAACCGCTGATAGCATAGAGGCCGCCCACTCATGCAGACGACATTGCAGAGTATAGGAGGGAGTACGCAGCATTGGGCCGTGACTTCCATCAAGACATGACCTTAGTCGAGTACTGTGGTCTCAGACTCAGGAACCGCCCCAGAGAGCTGCAGAGGGGAGGACCACAACAACAACAGGGGCATAACCTCGATTTCATCCGAAAAGTTGGGAAACTCACAATCCCTTCTTTCGAAGGATCGTCCAAATACATCGCCAGAGCTTGGGTACAGAAGCTAGACACGTACTACAAGCTCAACCAGATGACCAAGACAGAGGCCATCAGTTTCACAACATTACACTTGGAGGGTGAGGCACACGAGTGGTGGTATCATGGACTGGTGACATTGGGTCACAGTCGCATCACCTCCTATAGG
>SNQJ01S0004348.1:175725-187247 GCA_010110895.2 Picea sitchensis
AATTTTAAATTTTCTAGTTACACAATTACAATTACTTAATCCAATAGCAACTGTAGTAGGATCACTGAAAGATAGACAATCACAGATACAATAGAACACAAAGATTATCTTGGGAAACCCTCGTGGGGGAGAAAACCCAGCAATCAAAATCCTCAATATAGATTCCTTCAACCAGTAGAATGATGCGCTATAGCTCTCCAAGAAAGACCAAGTCCAAAACACCAAAAGAACCAGTCTCCAAGACTTGTGCGCTAGACCTTCTTATGTGCTCCAAGATGCACAAGAGAAGTGTGTGAGTGTGTGTCCAAATGAGAGGAACCTATCCTCTATTTATACACAACCATGTCTCTTGACCTAACTAACCCATAAAACATGCCCGACTAGCCACAATGGGGCTTTTTACAATTATAAGTAAAATACCAATAATATAATAATTTTTGTTGAGCGGACTTGTACAATATAATTATAATAACCTTTTAAAGGTTTGACTAAAACAAATATACACGAATATCTTCTGTAGTTAGACCAAAAATATTAACAAGGACATTATACTTCACAATGTCCAGAGAGGAAGAAGGGCGGAAACAGGATGCAACTAGAGGTAGCTACGTTGGCAAAGGGTCAAGCAGATGAGTTTGTCAGAAAGTTTGAGCAGGAACTGTTACCTGTTTCCCATCTTTCCTTAGAAAACATATTAGCTGGTGCATGGCTACTATATAGTGGAGCCACATGCCATATGACAAGAGCACGTGCGCTGTTCGAGAGCTTCACATAGTCAGACTCAGACGTGCATGTGGAACTTGGTATCGACACCAAGTATGCAATGAAGGGATCTGGGACAGTGCCATTCAAGATGGAGTCGGGAGGTGTGTTGAGAGTGATGAATGTGCTATGGGTGCCAGAACTCAGGAGGAGTGTGCTCTCAATATCAGCGATTGAGAAGAAGTGCTTTGACGTACCATTCCAGGAAGGACATGTGCTGATCAAGCCCAAAGGATCTAGCTCAGACACAACCACTATTCTAAGAGTTAGAGATAACAATTTGTATATGCTAAAGGGAAAGCCTATGCGAGCTATGGCAAGCAACACAGTGGAAAAAAACAAGGAGTAGGTAGCTTCGAAGGTTGAACAACTCAGAGGGAGTCATCCTTTAGGTTCAGGTGGGAAGGAGCAACCTTCCAAGTCTGTCAGGAAGGAGTCATGGTATGAGATGGCCATATATGATGCTCAGGAGCAGGAGGCTTTTAGGAGCATGATCAGAGGGAAGTCTTCGAAGATGGGTCCAAGCGAGATAGCAGGGAGAGCTTTCGTGTCAGAGGGAGCAACCAATCAGGTGGATTGGAGAGCAACCATGGTAGTAGATCTGATAGCGAAGATAGAGACACCTCCAGGTGGTAGAAGTACCTTCATCACTAGGAGGGAGTGTTGATGTTTTTAGTAGCATTGGACATGTACTTCCACATGGGTTTGTGTCTAACACCTGGGAGTCGTCCTTAATGCCTCTCAGAACCTTAGGAAATCCACTTTATTAAGTGATTAATAAAGTGAATGTGCTTTTGTAATAAGGTGAATTTAATTTAAATAAATGCCTAAGTATTTGGCATTAGTAATTAAATTAAGTCCTAACCGTTAGATCTAAAGTGAAGGTGAGATTTAATCTCAGCCCTTGATCACTTTGGAGACCTAGGGTTTTGGATTTAGGGTAAACTCAAGGTTATAAAAGGCAGCCTATGTGAGAGTATGACACACAGATACATACAGAGTGAGATAGTGAGCTCTCATGAATTGGGTGGAGAAGGACATTCATCAGTGTGCAGGGCAGGGGCTGAGGAAAGGAGCAAAGGGGCAGCAAGGGAGATAACAGCCAACCGGCAAGATCGAAGGACTGATCTTGAGGTTTGTAGGGCTTGGCTATCTGCTGTTTTGTATTCCTCAGATGGGCCATTATCCCAGGATGAGAGCCTAGAATAATAATAATAAATCTTACAGTATTGGTTTTCCCTTTGGGGTTTTTCCAGGGTTTATTTTAATTTACCCAGAAATCTCTTGTGCAATGTTTTCCATTTTATTTGCTTCTGCTGTATGTTTTCGTTAAATAACTCAGCTGTGCTTTTATTCAATAGATCAGTTTTATTCGGAATTATTTGCTGGTGCTGGGTTACGAAAAATTAACACTCCAGACATGGTCCTCCTTTTCCTGCTTCACCCCACCACTACTCCCATCCTTTAGAGCTGTATACTAGGGCACCTTACCTATCTTTGTCAAGGTCTGCACAAACCTAATGCTGTAATGCAGATGTTTTGTGTCTGTCATTCTTGGTGCATTTTGCCCGCTCATTCTAATCCTTTGAACTATCCCATCAGCATTGCTGCCAGTTTGCAGAGTTGTACTACACCCAAAGACTTACTTAAACGACTGCTAAGTCCAAGGAGTTTTGCCAGGTCAACTTTCATATTACACACTCAATACTCATCATAGTTAGGATCCTTTTCATTACACTTTCTGGGTCAAGCTGAATATTTTTCCAACAATAGCTAGCAAAGTAGAAGGAGACACAGGATATCCTGTTTGCCCCGACACAAATCATGCAGTTCATCAGCCACTTAAAATTTTTCATGTTTAGATTTACAAATGATGTTTTGTAGTTTCATCCCAGACATGAAGATGTTTCTCTATTTTTTGTATAGCTAGTACATTTTTCTATCACAGTTTTTTTACAACAACATTTCAAAGTTTTTCTGGATCTTTGTTTACCTATAGTTATTTGCTTTTCATATTTTGTTCCAGTAATGTTTGACTAGTTTGCTTTGAATTTATTTGTGTGGATGTAGTGATGCATCATTTGGATACCCTGGGGGACCTCTATTGTTCAAGAACCTGAATTTTGGTATAGATCTTGACAGTCGTCTTTCGAGTAAGCGACTCTAATCTATGGTCGACCTGCTGTGTGAATTAAAAGAGGTTAATAAGGTAAAAATAAGGGGAAAATAAAAATTGGTCACGGTCATAAGGGGAAAAAAAACTGGTCACAGTCATATATCTTTTTCCTAAGAAAAAAATCTCACTTCTTATATTAAAAGGTAAAAGTTACATAGAAAGGTGAACATCCACATACATCTGGAGATCCATGAAGTCATGATCATATGTAATAGGACATAGAAAACATCAGCTTAGTTATGATTTGGATGTGGTTGAGTTGACATGTAAACAGAAAGTGTATTTTGATTGCTTCTGAAAATCATGCCGTTGAGCATGTTGGTCTTTAAAATTAGGAAAAATATTTTTTTAATTGCTGATTTAATTAAGTTGGAGTGATTACAATTATTATACAACAAAGGCTAGTTGGTAGGGACATACCCTCAGCAGTCCATGCTGTTTGATAATTCTATCAGAATGTATATATGAAAAAATCATCAAATTGAAAACTATGGTACAGATGGAATACATCAGGGTGAAGAGGTGGATGGTATGTTATCAACTATAATCAATATCATTCTTATTTCAGAGACAGGTAGGAACATGAAAGAATCTTATTAGGCATCTTATCATCTGGAGATCCAAGAAGTCATCGTCATATATAATAGGACATAGAAAGCATCGGCTCAGTAATGGTTTGGATGTTGTTGACTTGACATGTAAACAGAAAGTGTATTTTGATTGCTTCTGAAAATCATGCTTGTTGATCATGTTGGTTTTAAAATTAGGCAAAAGATTATTTTTGTTTGCTGATTTAATTAAGTTGTAGTGATTACAATTATTATACAACAAAGGTTCTTTGTAGGGACATACCCTCAGCATTCCATGCTGTTTGATACTTCTATCAGAATGTATACATGAAAATAATCGTCAAATTGAAAAATATGGTACAGATGGAATACATCAGGGTGAAGAGGTGGATGGTATGTTATCGACTATCATCAATATCATTCTTATTCCAGAGACAGGAAGGAGCATGAAAGAATCTTTTAGGCTGGAAGTTCCAAAAAATATAATGTTTTATTTTTTCTTTATCTCTTTGGGGAACATGAAGAGCCAAAATGGAGAGTTTGTAATTCATTTGGGGATAACATTTGGTACTTTGATGGCTCATACCCTCGTTTCTGTGCTGGGATGTACTTCTGGCTCTCTCATGTCTTGGTTTGGTTCATAGTTACGAACCATAATACCAGAAAAGTGACAACTCTACCCTGTTTCTGGGAGGAATGACCCAGAAACATGGTTGGAATGGAAACAATGGTTTTGGATGGGGCTGTCCCATTTCTGTTGTGCCTGAAATGTGTTTCCTGTTTTGTGCTCTTCGGCAGCCTTTTTTCTGCAAAACCACTATCATTTGTCACTTTTTTGCTGCAAAATTGAGACCAGTATGGGAGTGGCTTCACAAAACACTCGCCCAAACTGGGTGATTACTTGCGAGCCAAGTAAACACCTTCTTGCAAACTTGGCCTGTCTGTTCTGGTATGACTTGTCATACTGGTTGACATGCTTTTGACATTTTATCAACCCTAAAGTGGCATTATTTTGCATATTTTGAATCACCCTTTTATATGCAAATAATCCCATAGACAATTTTTCGATTTGCTCAGTCTTGTTTTGTATTGTTGCTAGATCTCCGTATTTTTTCCAAAATTGGATCCATAAAATAGAGAGAAGGAAGGACAACGACTGATACCTACTCCATGAGCCATGTTGGTACATTCGTCCCTGCCACGATGGAATACATGGGCAGGCAAATGCAATTTGGTTTTGGAAGGAAGTCAAATCTTTGATTTTTTTGGCAACAAGATGCATGTGTAGCCTCGATCATCGATTTCATTGTGATGGACTGTGATTGGAATATATGAACATCTCCATCAAATTGTCTAATAGGTGAATCACTCTAGATGTGTTGTCCGTTGGATGACATTGATTGGTCCACAACATGTCCATTCAAATCCTCTGAAGATGGCATTGAATGGCACGAGTAATGGATGCAAGACGTTTACTCTGTTTTGCGGGCAGCAAATGTCATCTATCATGATGCAATTCAAATCTTGATTGGCAAACAATGCAAGTATTGAAGCTCCACTGAGTGAGTATTGAAGGCAATGGTAACTGATTGGAATAGCATGTGTAACTCTTGCCAAAGATTCCTCTGTTGAAATTTGATTGGCATGGTGCTTGTTACCCCCCCAGCTTAGGGGTAACTAAGGAGATAATGTCTCGAGGCCCACAGGTAACATACATGGAGTGCCAAGAGTTAGATTGACCAACAAATCCAGGAGGACCCCTCTGTTTCATCAACACCTCATCGTTCATTGTCAACCACTGTTGAATATATCGCCGAGATTTCGGAAATGTCGGATATGTCGCCGACATTTTCACTGGCCTGAAATTCTCTTAGGAAAATATCGCGACACTTCCGACATATTCAAAGTGTCGCGACACTTTCATTAACTCGCAAAAAATTAGGAAAGTGTCACGGGTAGATGGAAAATTTCGCGCTGCTGGGTTTAGCCGCGGAAAAAGTGCGCGTGAGGGAGTTTTAGAGGCTGCGGGTCCCTTTTTTTTGCTCATTGTTTCATTTGTAAAGTGTGAGAGAGCTAGAGAGGTGTGAGGGAAGTCATTGTGCATCGATCCAAGGAGGAGAAAGCCAAGGATCTTGCTTCCATTAGCGCCAACAGAGAGATCAAGATTTCCAGGTACGATAAAAAACGTTTTTCTTTCATTTGTTTGAAGTTTGAACTTGAAGATTTGAACTTTGTTTTTAAAATTTTTAGAGTTAGGCTAGGGTTTGCAATGTGCCTCTTCTTGTTGTTTTTGAATGGAATATTCAATCATTCTAATTCATCTAGCTCTTATTATTTAACCTTTGCATTATCGTGTGTTTATTTTGGTTTTTTTTTGTGCCATAGGTTTAATATTTTCATCTAAACAAAATGTCGAAGGCATTGGATCCAATGTGGGTGTATGGTGAACCAATGCAACTTCCCAATAGACAAGTATTGACATGCAATCTTTGCGGCAAAAAGATTTTTGCAGGAATTAGCCGCTTGAAATACCACCTTGCCAAAATCCTTGGGTTTGATGTGGATGCTTGTCCAAATAGTACCTCAAAAATTATGCGTATTGCAAACCAATCACTCATTGATATGGCTAATAAGAGGGATACAGAGGCTGAGGAGGAGATTGGACTTCCAGTGGATCCAATGCCACCACCACCTCCACGGAGAGCCATACCTAGAGTTGGACTTGGGTCCGTTGGGACTGGGAGGAGGCAACACACTTTTCCTTCCACCTTGTCCCCATCACTTACAACCTCAGATGGAGCATCTGAAGCAGCTGGAGCTTCCACTCCAAGCTCATCTAGAGTACCTCCACGACCACCTACTGCTTCCAGAGGAAAATTGGTGGCCTTTACCCGTAAAAGGGCTAGAGCAGCACGACCTAGAGGGAATCAATGATTTGGATTCCTATGATCTATCATTTTCATTTTATCATGTACTATTTAGTATCTGGATGCCTCATGATGATTCATCTCATGAGATACATTTATTNGTAAGTGTCTTTTTCTTTCTTAGATTTTAAAAGCCTTAGATTCGTTTTATAGGGACTACCCCCCTTGGCTTCGCTAGGAGTTGGCCTAGACGGAGGAGTTGAGGATCAGGTGACAGCACCTTGACTCTAGACTTGCCCCCAAGGACAGACCAAGTGGATTGAAGGTTTCTTCCACGATAACCCAGGTGTCTATTAGGACGACAACAGGGTGCACTGGCCCAAGAAGGGATTGTACCTCATTTCATGGGAGGAAGGAGCTAAAGGCCCAGAGGGGAATGTGGCTGGAAAAAGATAAAAGCCAATCATAACCTTCCATATGCTTGCTCAAAAGGTCTTGAGACCAACGAAAAGTTTCTCTTAAAAAATTGAAAGACCTGCAAAAGCAAATCACACATTAAATAAATGTCTCGCTTGTCGAGGAGGTGCATTTATGTGGTGTTCCTTTCTTTCCATGCATATGGCACTCGCTGTAGCTAAGTTTCAAGTGATGTTGTAGTACTCTTTTCTTTCCATGTCTTATAGTACCCAATTGTTTTGGACTTCAATCGATTAATGGCAAATGAATGGGATTGGAAAAATGTTGCATCGTGGACGAAGGGAAACACACCCTCTACAAAGGCACCCATAAATGAGACAATACAAACCCTTGTATATCATGAACCCCATGCCCATAAGTCTTACCCAACTGGTCTCATACTCATCACATGACTTAGATGGGTTTCCTTTGGGAAACATCCTTGACTTGGGTATTGGCTAACCCATTAGGGCACCTTGACACCCCTTCCATACCTAAATTTGGCAAAGTTTATAATGTCTTTGAGCATTTGTTTAGTTTGAAAGGGGGGTTTGATGCACATGTTGGGTGGTTCTTGTATTAGATATGGCTTACTTGACATGATACTTGTGACTTGTGAGCCTTTGGCGGGCGTATTTGCTTGTCTTTGCAGGACCTTGCCCAGTGAACAAGTATTCAGGAGGGGATACTTTGTTCGGACCTTCATGAGGGCTTTGGAGCCCTAGGATGGATGCTAGACCCCACGTCTGGGGCACCACTTGATGATGGATGTTACACCTTGATGATTGAGGGCGTTTCCTTTGGAGGCACCTGGGCATGACTTGGTGATGAGCTTCCACCTTCTTCCACTTGGATGTTGGCCTTTGGAGGCCTAGACGTCATCCATCTAGCCCATGACATCACCATTGAGGGCTAGGGTTTGATGGAGATGATGCTTCAATGGAGGAGGCTTGTGACATGGCATTTGGTACGTGTGGCATGGTTTATGGTCTCTGGAGGCTCAACGTTGCACATTTCCAGCCCAACGTTCCACTTTTGGAGTCAACGTCACCCTAAGAAGGGATGATGTCACCCTTTTAGGGTTTACATTTGTAAAAATTGTTTTTTTTTTTGTAATTTAAATGGGGAAATTAAGTAGGCTCATGTATTGAAAAGACATGACTTTTGGATTAAGTCTTTTGGTGGTTAGGATTTCCCATATAAGTATGGGTAGCCACCATTCATTTTTTCATAACACTTTCCTCTCACAAGAGGACTTGGACTGAAAATTTCGCCCTTTTTGGCAACATTGGCTCTTTTTAGTATTTACTCATGCGCTTGGGTTTGGAGGACAAGTGTGGATGTTTCTTGGCTCATTCTTGGTGGCATTTTTTGCAAATTAGGGTTTTTGCTTGGTTAATCTTGGTGAAGTAAGTAAAATCTGCACTTTCATTTCATGTGTTGAATGTTTATGTTGAATTTTACTTGTTCATATTGAAGGTATATTGCTTGTGTAAACCCTAAGAGAGGAGAAAAAGTGCTTCCTCCTCAAAAGGCTATTCCATCCATTAATTTGTTAAGGAAATATCATCTAGGGCAAACTCCTAAAGCCCTAAAGTGCTATCACTTTAGAAGTTTGGTTCTAGAAGCTTGTTGCTATTAATTTGAAGAATCTAAGGAAGGAAAAGAGAATTTGCTAGAGCCCAAAGGTGCTTGCTCTCTAGCAATTCCTTTCTTAAGGCTTGAAGTTTAAGGCCCTAAGGTGCTAGCACCTTAAACTTTACCCCATTTCCTTAGACATTGTTATCATTATTCTCCAAAGTTATATTTACAGTGCTGTTGTAAATGACTCCATAGCCCAAAAGGCATTAGTACCATTGCTCTTGTGAAGGAATTTGATCAAACAACTCTCAAATCTTGTTCTCTAAGGGTTTTGCTAACTTCTTCTAACTGTAGCTTATTGTAATCCACTAACGTTATTGCTGCTGTTGCAAATAATTTCTACAGCCATCTAATTTACTCAAGTTTGTTGCATACACAGATCTAACATTAGCTTAACTCACTCAGAAATTGCTTGGAATAGTTGGAATTTGTTCTATTGGATTTATGCTAAGTTTACACTGTAATTTCATGCAATTCTGATCTAATTTTCTTGTGGCTGTTAGAAAAATCTATTGGTTGTTGTAAGCTGTTAATTTACTGCAATTTGATACCAGCTATCATATATTTTCACTGTCTACTGCCTCTTGAGGTATTACTTTCATATTGGTACTTGGAAATCACTATATATATGCTGCAATTGTTCTTGTTCCAGACAGGTACCCGAAACACTTCCTATTTCCTCAATTTCACAAACATAGACGTTTGACTTAGGTAGCCAAGAGAGGGGGCTATAGGCTTGGCTACATTACTTGCTATTTGATCCCTTGAGGTTGTCGGGGACGCCTCCCCCGTGGTGGACCTCTCTCCATCACTAAAACATGGGGATTTCCTGCTAAGGTGACAGTGGTAGGATTTCTTGTAGTTATGGAAGATTTGAACTACTTGTGTTGGGCTTTGAACAAGTACAAATCGTGCGGTAACAATACTGATGCCAAAATGATTCCATTGCTGCAAATAAGTTTCTCTGCTGCAAATCGATTTCCATGTTTTGGATTGCATTGTAGATGGATAGGGTTGACCCCATATTAGCAACATTACCAGAGCACGCCTCATATTTGCAAAGAGACTAGTTGCCAGAGGATATCTTACAGGTCACAGTGATGGGTACTTCCTTCCAGAGAGAAACACAACATGTATTCTAGTTCCTCTCTTGATTCTTCTTTCAGATAGAGATCTATTTTGAGTTTTCTCCATTTTGCCTTGGATGGTAGGGCAGATGATTCCTATGGATCAGAATAGCCTCCTACTTGTTCATGTTTTTACTTATACAACTAGCAGTTACGATTCTTCTTTATTATTATAATCATTTAGCACATTAGCTGCATAAATAATATTACTGAAAGAGAGGCAATCACAGAAATAATAGAGAGACAGATTATCCTAGGAAACCCTCATGGGGAAGAAAACCCAGCGAAACTTCCTCAATATAGATAGATCAGAAACAAAGCAGAAGATCCTCCTCTACTCCTTCACTAGGAAAGAGTAGCGCACTACTTAACCAACAGATACCAAGACATAGACCAAAAACCCTCCTTGACGTCACCCCCAGTTGCAGCAGCTACTCCTCCAAAACTTGCGCACTTTTTCCTCTTGTTGCAGAGCACATGAGTGAGTGTACAAATGAGGTTCTAGCCTCCCTTATAAATAGTGGTGTGGCCAGCCTAAAATTAGGTCTAGGCCGACCTGTCACATTACCCTCTTAATTTACATTTAACTGTCAAGGCACAATAGGGCTGACTTTTGCTAAGGCACAATAGGGCCTAATTAAATATAATATAATAATATTATTCAACTCTCTCTCAGGTAGAATATTCTTCGAAGTTACAATATTTCAACACTCCCCCTTAACAAGAAGGGTATTCTACAACATCAATAACAACTGACTGGACTCAATATAACATCAAGAGGAGGGGACATCGTCATCAACATCGGGAACACTGTCGGTCATATCTATAGAACATCGAAAGTTTTTCTCATCATCAATATCAGTAGAAACTAAACATCATCATCATCTGTAGCGCGGAGCTGGAGTAACATCATCATCATCAACAACATGAAGCTAGAACATCAACATCATCAACAACATGAAGTTGGAACAACAACATCAACAACACGAAGCTGGAACATCAACATCAACAACACGAAGCTGGAACAACAACATCAATGACAACAACATCATGGAGTTGGAGTAGCATCATCATCATCATCAACATGAAGCTGGAACATCAACATCAATGGCAACAAAATGAGACAGGTGCATCAACAACAACATTTGTGGTACTCTGACAGACCGTCCTTACCAGACCTCTGGGATCTGCCCAGGAATCATAAGATTCCCTAGGATATAAAATCCTGACTGAGGTACCACGTGGTACTCTGACATACCGTCCTTATCGGACCTTCAGGATTTGCCCAGGAATCATAAGATTCCCTAGGATATAAAATCCTAACTAAGCTACCACTACTGACCACAACTAGCATAGACATGCATAGGTACTTTGACAGACCGTCCTTACTAGACCTTTGGGATCTGTCCAGGGATGATCAGTCCCCTAGGATATAAAATCCTAACTGAGCTACCCGCTGTTGGTCAAGATACCATAGTATCATCTGTTGATATTATGGTAGTTGCGGGAGGTATTTACCTCCACGTGTAAACCTGACGAGAATAGAATACTCCGGGAAGCAAGAAGAAACCCTAATGGGAGTTGGCTAATAACCCCAGAAGACCTGTCGGCTCAAGAAGATAATTTGTATTAGGTTATTAGCCTCCAAGAGAAGAAGTCGGCCAGAAGAAATAATAATATACTGAACAGACAGATACCCAGAATGAAAAGTCGGCCCAGGCAGTTAGCCAGAATTACTATAAATACAGGAGGCCAGTCTTCATTCTAGCAAGCAATTCTTAGAACTGCAGTGCTCAGTTTGTGTGTAGGTTTGGAGGAGAGTTGCCGGTGCAACTACTACAGCTAGCAATTACGCTTTGGCTTGGACTATCTCTTGGTTAGGGTTTGGACTATCTGATCAGCTCTTGTTTGTGCGTTATCCTTG
>SNQJ01S0004348.1:196309-218121 GCA_010110895.2 Picea sitchensis
TTATTCTTCCTTGCTTGAGAAGAATAGTCCAGATAGCTCATCATTGATGTTTGACTTTCTGAGGGTAGATGCTCTTCCAGATCTCACAGATGTGAGTGGAAGAATGGCCCAGATGATTCAGTTTATATCATAACAATGTTTTCTGTGCAGGTTGATATCAAATGATTGTTATGGACACTGTATGTCTCTGGACAGTAGATGCATGCTACTATGGTGGATGTGTTCCACTGATTGTGATTATATGTCATTGATCAAGTATCTGTGTGCTACTTGGTGTGGTAGTGTACCACTGGATTGTAGTTGTGTACTACTATGGATAGACACAATTGTGTTCTATTGAATGATATTGTTTCGATTGCCTTGAAGACTATCAACAGTGTTGGAAATGATTATCAGCTAGATGGATGATCAATGGACAGAGATTTCCCAGACGGAAAATGGTCCAGGACATTTATTCTTCTAGGACATATGTCTGGATTAGAAGAATGGTTCTTGTATCACTCTATGGAGTAAGTGACTTATCCATCATCATGTTTAATTACTCAGATGGAGTATGATTTCGATAGATGATGTAGTTGATGACATTGATAGTGATGATGGTGCTCATGATCTAATCTTGAGATAGTCTGTACGACTATGATGATGCTACTGATTCAATGGTACGTTTGTGCTCAAGACCATTGTCTTCAATACCTCCCTAGCTAGGTGGGAGTGTTGATATTATGGTAGCTGCGGGAGGTATTTACCTCCACGTGTAAACCTGACGAGAATAGAATATTCTGAGAAGCAAGAAGAAACCCTAATGAGTTGGCTAATAACCCTAGAAGACAAGTCAACTCAAGAGGATAATTTGTATTAGGTTATTAGCTTCCAAGAGAAGAAGTCGACCAGAAGAAATATTATATACTAAGTAAATAGGCACCCAGAATGAGAAGTCGGCCCAGGCAGTTAGCCAGAATTAGTATAAATACAGGAGGCCAATCTTCATTCTGGCAGGCATTCTCAGAACTGCAGAGCTCACTTGTGCGCACTGCAGTTAGCTAGTTTGTGTGCAAGTTTGGAGGAGAGCTGCCGTTGCAGCTAGCAGATTACGTTTTGTCTTGGACTATCTCTTGGTTATGGTTTGGACTATCTGATCAACTCTTGTTTGGTGCGCTATCCTTGGAGAAAGGTGCGCCACCCTTTGTTTGGCTATCTAGCCTAGGGTTTGCTTTCAGAGTGATTCTCTGTCAAGGTTAAGGTGCTCTAATGGTGGCTTCGGCCTATGGTTGGGTGACAATAGTGATATTTTCTATGGTAAAACGAGCACATCCATCATATTCTAACACCAATAACTTCATATTCGTCTCCATAGGAGTCGACATGGCTCTACAGTCCATCATATCGAATCTCTTTAGAATTTCCACAACATACTTTCCTTGATTAAGGAAAATCTCTTTGGGCTCTGCCATACTTCAGGACCTAAGAAATAGTGCATCGGGCCTAGGTCCTTCATTTCAAATTCAGTGGCAAGCTTCTTACAATCTATGATGATCTTTTCTTCATCTGTCAAGAATAAGTCATTCACATAGAGCAACAATATAAATGCTCCATCATACTTAATCTTGAAGTAAAGGTTGGGATCAACTTTACTCTTGGTAAAGTCCAAACTCATCAGAAAACTATCAATCCTGCCATACCAAGCTCTTGCTTCAACTTGCAGACATGAGTCTTCCTGTCCTGGACTTCGATACCAAATTTTCACATCACATTGTACCAACTTCGTACACTTGCTCAGATGCAACTCAATCTGCATAATCATGTGTTGGTTCTATGTGCTTTTTGCAAAGCACTATTTGTCTCACTGCCTGAGAGTATGTCCTCTACTTTTTCTGCAACTGTTCCTTCTGGAACCGGGACTCTGCACCTGTAGCTGCTATTTCTGAAGCTGAGAATGACTACTCCATTCCCACTGTAACTAAAACATTTTGAGAGTAGCTCCTCTATTTTATCATGGCAACAACTTCGTCTGAAACTGAGAGTGGCTCAGTAATTGATATTGAAAGTAGCTCTCTTCTTTCATGGAGGTAACTCTATCTGTTGTAGTCATGTCTCCATGGCCTGACTCATGTACTCTACCAACTAGCACTAGAGATAACTCACTCTCAAATACATGGATTGTCATATCTGCTCCCTCTGAATCTCATACTATGTCGGCTCCTTTTAATGAATCTATATATACTTCTTCTGATTATGGGAGCAAGTGTCTCGTCATAGTCTTCTCCTTCTTGTTGGGAGAATCCTCTAGACACAAATCAGGCTTTGTACATCTCTATATTGTTATATGCAACATGCTTGATCTGTTAGATCAATCTTGGAAGTCACCATTGACTTCCCTTCTGGTCTTAAGGAAAAATCCATATCCCAGTCCTTTTGACTGGCTTCCTCCTCTGTCATTAAAACAAGGGAATCTTCTTAGGAGATTTCATGTCTCCTAGAGATATCTGAAGCTATGATTTAGTCTTCTCAAATCATGACATTTGTTTGCCAGTCCTAGAAGATGTCTCTTTTTCCCATCCGATCCTTTCTGAGATTAGGCTTGCTCTGAGTCTTGATTTCTTCTGAGTCTGCAAAAACTTCATAGTCTCTGCATGATATACTTGGTGTTGAATACCAAGTCTTAATATGAAAAGATGAGTCAGACTTCAAACGAATTCTGCTTCCTATCAAGGTGGCTTCATTATCCATTGACCGAGACTATTGTGAGTTCTATTCTAATGTTCGGTCATCTTTGGCGCCTTCTGCTCCTTACAATCAATCTCCATATGAGATACTCTGTATCTCAAAAGTAGCTTCTTCTTCATCTTCTTTGCTACATGGATGTATACGATCATGTATACAACTTGGATAGTCTGCTCCATGTCTCATCTAATATGTTGCCTCCTGCAACCGTCACTATAGCTTCCTCAGGGTTATCACCTGTGACCTGCCCATAACAAGAACAACAAGGGAGAAACAACAGACAAGAATAATACTCTTTATAATAATAATAAAACAATAGCAACAACAATCATCACAGTAGCTCCTTTAGAGTTATCACTTGTGACCTGCTTGAAACAAGGGTAAAAAATAAGAAATACAATAATGGGTGTGTTGCTTTTCTTCCGAGTCTCGTTCACTCAAGATGACAAGTATTTTCTTCAACCTGTCCTCGGTACTAAGACAATATGCTATCTTGACAGAAATTCGAGTTAGGGAATAAACTCTATAATCTCAACTTTAATCAATCTAATACTTTGACTTTAATTTTGACCAATGGTTAGTATGATAACTTCAACAGATCAAAATACAACCTGGATATTCATAAGATTACAATAATGCCATAACAAGTAGAGGCATATCAAAGTAATCAAACCTGGGGTGCATAGTTCCTCTGAATGTGCTGGATCCGAGATCCCTCTGGATCTACGATTGTTGTTTAGACAAAAGATCCTTTTTCCTGCAAATACCCTTTAAAATAATGATATCGTTTAAACATATGTAAGTACATACCTCTGACAACATCGACAGGTAGTGGCACCATTCAACAACAGTGGCAAGCAATAACGAACCTTTAAAACTTCAAAGGTGCTTCAACTTGTAAGTTAAAGTTAGCTGGAGATTTGCTAGGGTAAGGCGCACTAGGACAATAAAATTCAGTGCCAACACTTCACAAAAACTTTCACTGCAACTGGTACTGCAACTGGTGCTGCAATTGGCATGAAGGAACTGACACTGCAACTGCAACTGCAACTGATACTGCAACTGTAACTAATACTGCAACTGCAACTTAGGGTTTTATGAGGAAACCCTAATTTCTCAAACTTCAAATTTCGGAATTCTGATTCAGGGACTAGATGGGCCCTCCTAGGGCGAGTTCCTAGGTGTGGTTACTTTCTCCAACGTTCTCCTCAAACAAGGAAAACACCACACTTAGGGTTTATGCAGAACCCTAATTCTGCAGCACCTGCAATATTGAAAACTGGATTGTGAGTTGGTCTCTTTCAGGCCTGCTCTGATACCATGTTCATGTTTTTACTTATACAACTAGAAGTTACGATTCTTCTTTATTATTATAATCATTTAGTACATTAGCTGCATAAATAAGATCAGTGAAAGAGAGGCAATCACAGAAACAATAGAGACACAAATTATCCTGGGAAACCCTCGTGGGAAAGAAAACCTAGCAAAACTTCCTCAATATAGATAGACCAGAAGCAAATCAAAATATCCTCCTCTACTCCTTCACTAGGAAAGAGTAGCGCACTACTTAACCAAGAGATACCAAGACATAGACCAAAAACCCTCCTTGACATCATCCCCAGTTGCAACAACTACTCCTCCAAAACTTGTACACTTTTTCCTCTTGTTGCAGAGCACATGAGTGAGTGTACAAACGAGGTGTTGGCCTCCCTTATAAATAGTGGTATGGCCAGCCTAAAATTAGGTCTGGGCTGACCTGTCACTTTACCCTCTTAATTTAAATTTAACTGTCAAGGCACAATAGGGTCGACTTTTGCGAAGGCACAATAGGGTTGACTTTTGCTAAGGCACAATAGGGCTTAATTAAATATAATATAATAATATTATTTTTTTTGTAAATTCTGGAACTAATCTTTTAAAAATACAGTAGAGATACACTCAAAAAGTCACAGTGATACTCCCTGGGAATGGACAAAACTTAGGCCTGCCCTTAATGGGAAACCAGGCGGGGAAGAGACTTGATCATCGTGCCTGCCCTTTGGTGGGAAACCATGCTTACAAAAAGCTTAGAGCTAATTGACTGTTTGCTTGCTAACATAAGACCATAAAAAAACTTGAAAGTTCTAGATAAAAAGACCGAGAAAAGAACAGAAGCCTGAGCATCAAGATTGCTTCCCGGTCACGATGGGAGGGCTATCTGGAGGAATTTCTTCTACCACAGGGAAGCCACCGAAATCGTTGTTGCTGTCGTCGGGGGAGCTGGAGCTGTTCGAGCTTGGATCCTTGACCGAGAGGCCTATGCTCTTGATGAAGGGAGCCATCAACGAATTGTGCTTTCTTGGAGCAGTCATAGCGACTGAATTACTGGTAGTCTCCTGAGGCGTCTAGGTGCTAGGGTGGGATGTAGAAGGAAGAGGACGAATGTCGGGGGAGGCAAGAGCAAAAGGAGGCTGAGTGGTGGGGGAGTGGGGTGAGCGAGGCGAGTTGGGAGGGCTCTGATGAAAGACGTTCGGGAGGCTGAGGAGGGTGTGGGCGAGAAGGTTTTTTACCACCCAATAACTACGACGATGCCTGGAGGTGCGACAGGATGTTGGGAGGGAGCCTGAAACCTCCTCTTCCCAATCGTCTAGAAGCTGTCGCAACGAGTTTGGGACGGAGCGGTCATAGCCATCCTAGTTGGCCAGGAGGGGCGGGGGAGGAACTGTGGAGGTTCGCCCACCGCGGCTACTTCACCCCATGGTGGGGGTGGCACGCTTCTGGGGAGGCATGAGAGAGGAACTGTGCTTGCTAGGCGCTGCGAGGGGGGAGTGCCACTACCTAATGCAAAGAGCAGAAGGATACCACCTATGGAGAGAAGAGAGCCATCTCGTGGAGGAGGCAAGGGAAGAATGACTGGAGAGGTCACGGTTGGCAGAGTGATAGGCGCCAAGAGGAGGGGGGACTCAAATCGTGCGCCATTAATGTTACCAACCTTCGCAAGCGTGTAGACTAGAGCGGCGTACAGTGGCCATGCAGTTGGTGAGCGAGAGCCATGGGAGGAGTAAAGGGACAACGTCTTGGGATGGGAGGGAGTTTAATACGCATGAGGAGGGGGTGAGGTGGAGCGCACCCGGTTTTCTTGTTGTGTGCTGAGGGGACTTGAGGAGCCTGCCAGGTGACACCCGTATCTGGGGAATATAATATAATATTATTCAACTCTCTCTCAGGTAGAATATTCTTCGAAGTTACAATATTTCAACGATACTACTAGCACAATAGATTCTAGATACACTCACTTTGTACATCTCTCTCTTGGATTGCCTCTCCATCTTTGGCGTTGGCCTTCTAGGGTTTAGATTAGATTTCTATTCTATTTTAATTCTTGCTTCTTGCTTTTATATAGGAGTCGCCTTAGTGTTCCTGCTTTGTATAGACATCATTGTACCTAACAATCGCATTGACCTACTTCAATGGTCATTAGTTGGACATTAACACTATTATCTTATCTTATCTTATCTTATGGGTAATTGCCAGTTGAAACGATTCCTTTGCTTCTAAAATATTTTTTTATCTTTAATGATAAAAATCATTTCAATGCTAGAAAACTCAATTTCTTCTCGAGGGAAAAGGAAGAAAAAAATGTCTTCTGAAAAGCTCATTGAATTACTGCCAAAATGGGCAACATTTAGCTCTCTGAGGATGGCTTTTGAACCTCTGTTTTGTCAAAATTCTTCAAGCCCTAGGTGACTAAAGTCCTTATGATCTCAATCAAACAAGTAGATTGCTGAATTTAATTATTGCAGAAATAAATTTCAGACCATAGCATTAATCACACGATAGTTGGAAATCAAATAGCAGAAGCATAAAAATAAATTTCGCACAACACATGTGATTACTCTTTCAAAACTAAGTTTTCATTCCTCCAAAAAAACTTACAAGGAAGCCTCCACAAGTTGCCCCAAAATAACACTTTACGGATACCAAAAGACACCTCTAATTGAGTGGAACAACTTATTGGGAGAGTACAACTTCTTGTATGGCTGTACGACATGTCCGTATGGAATGTACCAATGGTGGTACGGTTCCTGTCCATACGACTGTATGGATCCGTATGGTATTGTTCGTACAATTGTACGAACTTCTATACTAATCTACATAACTATTCCATACGTTGTACAAACCTGTATGGGGTGGCTGCACGAGATTGCATGTTGTCGAAAACGTCTCTTTATTGGTTGCTTGTTCTCTCTCCCTCTCTGCTGCTCAACCTACTCAATTGCTTTAGTGTTCAAGTGTGTGTGAACTCTCTATCTTGACCAAAACCCTAATGTATTTTGGAGATTACTCCTAGTCTAAGTCATTCCTGCATGAAATACACTTTTTAGACTCAATTGCTAAAAATAAGACTCATTTTTTAATTAAAGTGAATTACAAAATAGAATTTACTTTTCAAAAATAGAATCACTTTTTGAAAATAGAATTAATTTTCAAAAATATCTTGAACTACGTCTCGCACGTTCACACTGAACCTATGCAAAAATTCGTTTCTGAGCTATAATTCTCAATAGTCCCTCTTAGTGATGAAGGAATTCTGCACCAATCCAATTCTGTCTCTGAATGCTTCAAACTTCCCTTTTGCCAAGGGCTTGGTCAGAATATCAACGACCTGCTGATCTGTGGGTATATACTGGAGCTTCACTGCTCCTTTCCAAACCTTGTCTCGTATGAAGTGATCTGATCTCTATATGATTAGACCTGTCATGAAACATTGGATTCTCAAAGAGTTTGATACAACTTTGATTATCACATTAAATGACCGTGGGATCCAACTCCTGATCAACACAATCCTGCAAGTAACTTGTGAAGCCAAATGCCCTCACAACTAGCCATATTGGCTGCTATGTATTCTGCCTTTGCCGAGCTAAGTACCACATAAATTTGCTTCTTGTTGAACCAGGATATCATCGTTGATTCCAAGCTAAAACAACACCCTAAGGTGCTCTTCCTGCATGCTACATTACTTTCCCAATCTGAGTACCCCTGCAATTTCACTTCACCATCTCCAAGATATCTCAGACCATACTCCACTGTGCCCCTCAAATACTTGAGCACATGTTTTGTTGCTACCCAATGATCTTGCCTTGGCTCCACCATGAACTGACTCAAGGTGGAGCAAATACATCAAAGGATGTATCAACTCCTTGTACAACATGGGATCCACCAACTCTGAATTTGAAATTGTCTCCTTCTTCAAATTAGTGATCATGGGTATGGCCATAGGTTTGTAGACCTGCATCCGAAACCTCTTCAAGATTTGAATTGCATACTTACCCTGCCCAAGGAAGAGCTCCCTCTGTCTTTGCCAAACCTTCAAACTAAAGAAGTAATGCATCATGCCAATGTCTTTCATCTCGAACTCAGTTGCCATATCTGCTTTGCACTCTGCAATGAGCTTCTTTGTACATATCAGAAACAAGTCATCTACATACAACACCAAAATGAGCAGACTAGTCTGAGCAAATATATAATATAAGTTGGGATTTGCTTCGCTTTTGGTGAAGCCCATACTCTGTGAATATCCATTGATCCTGGAATACCATGCTCTCAGTGCATGCTTGAGTCCCACTTACCTTAAAGCCCTGAGGTTGCTCTATGTACACTTTTTCCTCAATGATCGCATTAAGGAAAGCTGTCTTCACACCCATTTGATGTATCCTCCATCCAATACATGAAACCAAGGACATAACTTCTTTAATGGAAATATACCTGGCGAATGGAGCAAATGTCTCCTTGTAGTCCACTACCTCTCTTTGGGGGAACCATCTTGCCACAAACCTTGCTTTGAACTTCTCAATGTTGCCACCTCCAACATGCTTGATCTTGTAGAGCCATTTGGAAATCACAACTGACTTCCCCTCCAGTCTTCGCACTATGTCGCAAACATGATTCTTCATGATGGAGGTGTACTCCTCCACCATGGCATGCCGCCATATATGCTGGTCTGCTGCCTCCTGAAAATTGGAAGGTTCAGAATCTAGAATGCTGCTCATCATTGCCATATAGTCTTGAAATTTCTTCGGAGGTCTTCTCTCTTTGAATATGCTCCAAGGAGTCTTAGCATGCTCCTAAGCATCCCTTAATGTTTGATTGAACCATCAAGGTCTCCTGACAGAAGTGGAAGGGGCTCCTGTCTCCCTTGTTCATCTGAAGGTTGCTGTACTGCCTTGGAAATCCTTGGTGACCCCAACTCAACCTTCGGAGTTTCATGCTCCTCATTCTCTACTACTGGAGTAGGCTCACGAGACTTCCTGGATGCAAACTCTTCCTCAAACTTTACATCCCTACTTACTTATGTCTTTCTTTGCTCTAGAATATAGACCTTATAAGCCTTTGAAGTCTAAGTATAACCCACAAACAAACCCTTCCTGCTGGAGGGCTCCAACTTGGTCCTCTTCTCTATTGGCACATGGATATAAATTGGACAAACAAAGATGCATAAATGACTCACCTTTGGCTTCACACCAATGAATGTCTCCTCTAGTGTCATGTACTCCAAGATCTTATGAGGACACCGTTCTGGATATAGACTATTGTGTTACATGCCTTTGCCCAAAGAAACATGGGCAAGTCCTAGTCATGTATTATGGCCTTAGCAACCCCTATGATGGATCGATTCTTCGATAATTGTCAGGTCCCTCTTGATTCATACCTCCTTGCAGAAATTCTTGAACTCCTTGGAGGTATAATCTCCTCCATTGTTGATCTTCTTACTTGTTTGGTTTTCAACTAGAGCTTTGAACTACTGAAACTTGCTAAAGACCTCATCCTTGGTCTTTAAGAATTAGATCCAAGTTTTGCTAGAGAAATCATCAATAAAAGAAACATACTACATGCTTCCTATTATTGACGCTGCTGATATTAGTCCACAAACATCGGAATGTACTAGGTTTAAAATCCCCTTAGACATATGCTCGTTGCTTGGGAAAGTAACCTTGACATGCTTTCCAAGCGTGCACCCTCTGCATACACTATTTTGCTCAATATTGAACTCTCGAAGACCTGTGACTATCTCCCTTAGAATAGGCAACACCCTGTGATGAAGGTGCCCCATCCTCTTGTGCCACAACTTGCACAAGTTGTTACTGTTATGCACCAAGGCTTGAACAGGTTCACCTTGTAACTTGTACAAATTACCTTATCTAACCCCTATTACTTGCGTTGTATATGGGCTAGAATCCTTTGGCTTGATGACAACTTGTTGGTTCTTGAACTCAACTGCAAATCCCTTATCCTCCATGACCGAAAGTGAAAGAAAATTCTTCTTGAGACCTGGAACAAACAAGACATTGTCAAAATCATGGATGATTTTAGGGGCTAAATTTCGCTCATGGGCTAATTTTCCATGTTTTTTTCCAAAAACTAGATTCGCTATTTTAAAAATGATTCACCCAAATTCTATAGGATAAAATTATTTTACCTTAAAAATCGCCAAAATTTTATAAAAACTATATAAAATCCTTATAAATTTGAATATTTTTACAAAAATATCGATGAGAACATTTATAGTTGGAATATGAAGGATTAGTAAAAGATTAGCCAAGGTTTCTACATTTAAGAAAATTCCATCCTTAAAATCATCCACAGTAAAAATCTAAAGAATTCCCTGACTTGAGTTGCAATGGAATAGTATGAACTCCTGCTCAAGCTTGTACTGCTGAGTCCTGCTTCTTCAAACTACAAAACAACTGCCGGGATGATGTCATATGTCGAGATGTCCCATTGTCTACATACCACGCATTTCTCGAAATCATGTTGGTAGAAAGGGAAGATACCAACGAGAAATCCTTCCGAAGACGGCTTCTAGAATTCGTTCATCGAGAGTTTTTGGTAGAATTTGCTACACCCTTACATTCTTCTTCCCTTTACCCTTATTTTCTGGACATTGTGATGCATAATGATTGTGTTTATGACAACTGAAGCTTGCCAGATTTTACTCAAGTCCTTGTTTCTTGTTTGTGAAGTTGACTCCTCACTCTTTCCCTTACCCTTGTTGGGTCCTTTCTCTCTGCCCTTATTTGAGTGACCAAATAGAGCTAGGTTCTCTTCACCATCCTTCTTGCCAAATTTTGACTCCATTTGAGTCTCCTCTTGGATATAGTCATCTTAAAGCCTCTCAAAGTTGGGAAGGTTTTCCTGAGTGAAAATACCTTTGACAAATGGTTTCTACATGAAGTTGGGAATCCATTTACTGTTATGTTCACTAGCTCTACATCTTCAATCTTTTCCCCAACTATTGCAAGTTGATCCCAAATTTGAGTGATCTTCATAAGGTAATTGGTGATTGTCTAATTTGTTAGTTACCCATACCAAGGCAAGTGGTGTTCCTTAGGCTTGGTCTCTTTGCCTAAGTTATACCAAGGCAAGTGGTGTTCCTTAGGCTTGGTCTCTTTGCCTAGGGAAATGTGACCACTTTAAATGTAAACCCCTTTTATTTCATAAAGTGAAAGTGACTTAGGAAATAAAAGCTAAGTGGGTCTTTTATTTAAGTTGGGGGAATAAAATATTAAAAAGTGATTTTCACGTGCACTTTATCTTCCACCGTTGATCTAATTCATTATGAGCCTTTGGATCATGTGGACACCCAAAAGTCACTTTGGGAATATGGAAGGTCAAGAGGGGAAAGAGACCATTAAATGTCTCTCATGAGTCCATTGAGAGAACACACACACACAAACATTTGCTGAAGAGAGAGTAGATTGAAGAGCAAGGAAGAAGATCATTTCCAGAAAAGAGTGGCACGGATTTCCATGCAAAGGTGGGCATGCAAATCGAGGCAAATACCAACATTTATTACAACCATAACCAGTGCGTATAGTACTGATTTTCTGCACAAAAATCGAGGAGAAATATGCATGAAAATCGAGGCAGTCGTACAACATTTATTGAATCCGTACGACAGTACGGATTCATACATCATGCACAAAAATCGAGGTCCGTAAAGTGCTGTTTGTACAGTACTGTCGGTACAATGTACGGAATTTCTGAGTAAGTTTGGCTTAGATTTCGAGGTGGTTGATTGGCACGGATTCCAAGAATGTTTTGTCTTGGGAAAAGAGAGATAAGTTGTCTCTACTGTGTATTTTATTTTCTGCTGCAAATGTAATTTCCAGATGCTTGACAATTAATAAAAGAAGCTACTCTCTCAGAAGAAAAGGTTTCCCCACCCTGGGTGTTTTTCCTGGGTCATTTTTGGACCAAAATTTCCTGTGTACTGTGGTTATTTATTGCTGAGTTATTTCTGCATTTAATTTCCAGTCAAAGAAGTTGTCTCTTATGTTTCAAATCTAGCAATTTCATTTCCAGAATTTAATAATTGTTATAAGATGAATTTTCTGTTCATGGGTTGGGCATTAAACTATGGGAGTGATAAGGAGTGATTGAAACCTGATTGGGGACAACAAATTTCTTCATGGGATCAGAGCGTTGGTGATTGGAACAGCCTTAAAACAGCTGGGAAGTGAGTTACTAACACTCAGAAATTTTATTTCAGCAGTAATATTTTGTGAGCAGATTTGTTGAGTGGAGGTTTGGGCTTATTTTCTTCAACAATATGGCTACATGTTTGAGGTGGGGGCATAGGCTAGAAGGGGCAGGAAATTTCTGTCCATGGAAGGCAAGAATCATTTTACTTTTCCTAGAAAATGAACTTTGGGACATTGTTGAAAGTACTACCACGAAGCTTGTTGTGTAGTACCCACAGATGCAACAACATTAGCAACCTTCGATAAAAAAGATGTTGAGGCGAAAATGATCATTCTTGATGCCATAAAAGATGATGTAGTTCCACATGTCAGCAGTAAAGGGCATGCATATCAGATGTGGGAGGCTTTGACTCGCATATATCAATGCACAAAAGAGAACAAGAAGATGGTGTTGAGGGAAAAAATGAAAAGTATTCGGATGGCCAAGAGTGAAGGAGTTACTTCATACCTTACTCAAATCACACAAGTAAGGGACGAGTTGTCAGTAGTAGGGGAGGTAGTGGGAGAAGCCGAGCTTGTTTGGACAACCTTGAATGGTGTGTCAAAACCATGGGCTGTGTTTGTTCAGGCGATTGTGGGGCGTGAGAACTTGCCTTCTTGGGAAAGGCTTTGGGATAATTTCATTCAGGAGGAGACCCAGAGAGGCTATCTGCAGGGCAGCTCATCTAGTGTTAAGGAGGAGGAGGAGAATGTGGTTCTTTCAGCCAAATGGAGGAAGGGGAAGCCCAAGACTCAAGGACCCACAGGTCTAGGTAAGCAGCAGGGAAAACCAAAGAAAAAGGGGGAGAAAGACCTTAGCAAAGTAAAATGTTGGTGCTTCCAGAAGATGCGACACTATGCAGTGATGTGTCCTGAGAGAAAGAAGAAGAAGACACAAAACATGGCAGCTTCTGCTGAGGTGGATGATTTCTCTTCGAGATTTGATCAGGACTTTGCCTTTATGGTAGAGCAGTCAGGTAGCTCAGTATCTCCCACGCTGTGGTATATTGACAGTGGTGCTTCTCGCCACATGTCAAGTGTTCGTGAGCAGTTTATAGAGCTTAGACAACAGACTCATGAACTGGACATCGTTTTGGGAGACAACCGAGCTGTGAGCGTTGCTGGGATTGGCACAATGGCTTTTCAGAGGGATTCTTTACATCCTATGAAGTTGCTAGAAGTATTGTATGTGCCAGGCCTTAAGAAGAATCTTGTTTCAGTTTCTTGTATCGAGGACAGAGGATATGTGGTGACTTTCAGAGATGGGCATGTACTCCTTTATCCAAAGGGAGGTAACATTTCAGAGGCAAAAGTCATTGGAGTTCGATACAGGAGGATGATATGGGAGGCATTAGGGGGATTTGTGTGCATGACCAACAACAAAGATTTATGTGAGCTATGGCACAGGGGGATGGGGCATTTACATCATGGAGCTCTGAGGATTGCTAGGGAGATTACCACAGGTATCCCGAAGTTTAGTATTGAGCATGATGATGTCTGTAGGGGGTGTGCTTTGGGCAAGTACACCAAGGCTCCATTTCCAGGACGAGATAGCGGGATTGCAGGTATCCTTGATTTGATACATTCAGATGTTAGTGGCAGGATGTCTTCTCCATCATTGAGGGGTCATGAGTACTATGTATTGTTCATTGATGACCACTCCAGGAAAACCTGGATTTATTTCCTGAAGCATAAGGGTGAGGTCTTTGCATGGTTCTGAGAGTTTAAGGCTCTTGTTGAGAACCAGATAGGAAAGAAAATTAAAGTATTGAGATCTGACAATGGAGGTGAGTATGCCTCAGATGAGTTCATTGATTTCTGTACTACGAAGGGCATCAAAAGGGAGATGACAGTTCCTTACAACCCTGAGCAGAATGGGGTTGCGGAGAGGAAGAATAGGTCGATAATTGGAGCTGCCAGATCGATGATTCATGACCAGGGATTACCTTTGTTCTTGTGGGTTGAAGCATGCAACACTGCAGTTTATCTGCAGAATCGGAGTCCTCACAGGGTAGTTGGGGATATGACTCCCGAGGAGGTTTTTATTGGGCAGAAGCCTCCGATTGAGCATTTGAGGATTTTTGGATGTTCCCAAAGAGAAGAGGACAAAGATGGAACCCACAACTGAAAAGGGTTTACTTGTGGGTTATAGTGAGACTTCTAAATCCTACTGGATTTACATTCCTGCACTCAAGAGGGTTATTGTTCAGAGGGATGTGAAGTTCGAGGAGGAGAGGGCTTGCAGGAGGTCATGGGAGTTAGAGGAGAGACTGCCTTTGACTTCTCAACAACAGAAAAGTCAAGTACAGGGAGTTGAGACTCAAAGTTCTAGCACGGGAGGCAATGGGGTGTTAGGGATTACAGGTTCACCAGTGGTCACAGTACAGATTGGCTCACAGGGCAGTCCACAGGTCAGCTCGCCGAGCACTTCACAATTTAGTCCTCTGGTTGATAGTTCACATGGCACTTCAGGTTCTACATGCACAGGTATAGATGTTCAGAGTACTGGGTCACCGGGCTTAGTTGGTCAGCTTTCAGGGGTATCTTCTTCAGGTGAGGCCGAGGAGGCTATTTCAGGGAAGAGGAAGCCCAAGTGGCTTTAGGACACCTTCAAAGAAGCTGAGACACTAGGGAATCAGAGAAATTTCACCAGGGAGAGCAGGCCATCGGAGAGATTCTGTAGTTATGTAGCGATGGTGACATGTATTACAGAGTCCGATCCTTCTAGCTATGAGGAGGTAGCCACACAACAGGTTTGGAGGGAAGCCATGGTGGAGGAGTATGCATCCATCATGCAAAATGATCTGTGGAAGGTTGTACCCAGCTTTGATGGGAAATCAGTGATATCCTCCAAATGGATTTATAAGATAACTTATGTTGTGGATGGAAGCATTGAAAAGTACAAGGCTCGATTTGTGGCAAGAGGGTTTTCACAGAGAGAGGGAGTTGATTACAGTGAGACCTTCGCTCCCGTAGCTCGATATACTTCGATTCGGTTTGTTATTTCAATTGCAGCAGAGATGGGGTGGAAGATTCACCAGATGGATGCCAAAACCGCCTTTCTCCATGGCATTATTCAGGATGAGATTTATGTTGAGCAACCACTTGGTTTCGAGGCTTACAATGGAGAGTCCTTTGTTTGTCGCCTGAAAAAGGCGTTGTATGGTCTGAAGCAAGCTCCCAGAGCTTGGTATTCTCGCATTGATGCGTACTTGCAGCATATGGGTTTCATGAAGTGTGATGCAGACCCCCAACTTGTATTACATTGTTGTTGATGGTGAGATGCTTATGCTTATTCTCTATGTTGATGATTTGTTCATTACAGGTGCAGAGAAACTTATTGAGGGCTGCAAGAGGGATCTTGTCTCATAGTTTGACATAAAGGATATAGGGCTGATGCATTACTTTCTGAGGTTGGACTTGTGGTAGGAACATATCTTCCTGGGACAGGGAAAATATACAGTTGATATTCTCAGCAGATTCCACATGGGTGATTGCAAACCCATGTCCACTCCCATGGCCACCAATGGGAAGGAGATTTATTCCTCTGATTCCGAGTTGGTGGATCCTACATTACATTGTCAACTCATTGGTTCCTTGATGTATTTGTTTTGCAGTTAATACTCTCAGTCAGTTTATGGTGGAGCCCAGGAGAGTACACTGGATAGATGCAAAACATGTGCTTCGGTATTTGATGGGCATTATTGACCATGGTCTGGATTATGTTCGTGGTGATGGAGTGAGACTCACAAGATTCATAGATTCAGATTGGGCAAGTTCAGTTTCATACAGGAAAAGCACATCAGGTTGTTGTTTTGGATTGGGTTCGGCTATTGTGTCATGGCTTAGTCGAAAGCAGAAGTTTGTTGCTTTGAGCTCAGCTGAAACAGATTATATGGCTGCGAGCCAAGCCTCTTCTGAGGCCATTTGGCTTCTCAAATTGTTGAAAGGTTTGTTTGCACAAGAGTTGGGGCCTACGATGATTTATTGCGACAATCAAAGTTGTTTAAAACTCACAGAGAATCCGATATTTCATGATTGGTCCAAACACATTGAGATACGGTTCACTTCATTCGTGATCATGTTCAGAGAGGGGCTGTGAAGCTTGAATATGTGTCTAGAGATGAGCAGGTGGCTGACATCCTCACAAAGTCTCTTCCGAGAGGAAAGCATGTTTATTTCAGGGACAAGATGGGGGTGGTAAGCAACACCTTCCTCGATAAAAGGGAGTGTTAATTTTTATACTGAGGCAAGTGGTGTTCCTTAGGCTTGGTCTCTTTGCCTAGGGAAATGTGACCACTTTAAATGTAAACCCCTTTTATTTCATAAAGTGAAAGTGACTTAGGAAATAAAAGCTAAGTGGGTCTTTTATTTAAGTTGGGTGAATAAAATATTAAAAAGTGATTTTCACGTGCACTTTATTTTGCGCCGTTGATCTAATTCATTATGAGCCTTTGGATCATGTGGACACCCAAAAGTCACTTTGGGAATATGGAAGGTCAAGAGGGGAAAGAGACCATTAAATGTCTCTCATGAGTCCATTGAGAGAACACACACACAAGCATTCGCTAAAGAGAGAGCAGATTGAAGAGCAAGGAAGAAGATCATTTCCAAAAAAGAGTGGCACGAATTGCCATGCAAAGGTGGGCACGCAAATCGAGGCAAATACCAACATTTATCACAACCATAACCAATCCGTACAGTATGGATTTTTGCACAGAAATCGAGGAGAAATCCACACGAAAATCGAGGCAGTCATACAACATTTATTGAATCCGTACGACCGTACGAATCCGTACTGTTAAAGTTTAAGCTATTATTAGGTTTCTTTTCAATTTACTAGATAACCATAGCATAGATAGGATCAGTGAGAGAAACACAATCACAAGATACACAACATTTATCCTGGGAAACCCTCATGGGGAAGAAAACCCAACAAAAGCTTCCTTAATATAGATAGCCAATAATACAAACAAAATTAGGGTTTCACAATAATCTTACTCTTAGATAATATAGCAAGGGATCCACACATCCTCTAGTGCTCTGCTACTAGGGACAAGTCCACATGTGCTCAATCACAAGGACATCACTCTCAACAGATTAACTCAACTAAATCCATAGGAGTACTATTTGGAGAGCCATCTCAAGTCGACTCTATTAAGTCCATAGGAGTCTGACTTGAGACCATCTCAAGTCATCTCAACTCAGTCCAGAGGAGCACGACAAGAGACCACACACGTCATCTCAACTCAGTCTAGAGGAGTATGACTCACCCATCACATGGGTGTCCTCACAAATCATCTCAATTCAGTCCAAAGGAGTACGATCTGGAGAATGTCTCATGAAGCTGCAATCATCAACATACCTTTGTATGGTGCTGCTGCTGCAACTGGGGTGGTATTTCTGGTTAAGCTAGCACTTGTGCTAGGGTTTATCTTATTGGACTTGCTTTGTGAACTGAATCTATCTAAAAGAAAGGTTGTTGGGTTTTTCCCCCATTTGGGGTTTTCCCAGGATAAATCTCTTGTGTTCTTTTCTGTCTCTTGTTTATGTTGCTGCTGCTCAGTACATGATATATATGTTAATGGTAACGAAGTAAAAGAACACTAGTAACACTAATGCTCTATAAATAAGGAAAATCCAACAGGAATGGGAGGCATACCACTTACCATTCTTCGCAGATCTGGAAGCGCTTTGAAGTGCAGGTGGCCGAACCTTCTATGCTATAATTCGTTGGAGATGGATGTATCATGAGCAAGTGCTTGAATGGACTGACCTGGGACTTTGTAAAGTCCTCCTTCTCAAACTCCAATGACCTCGGCTGGACCCATCTACCATTCTTGGGCCAAAGTAGTGCTTTTCTCTCCATGAAGGTTACTATGTAACCTTTGTCTTCAAGAACTGCTACTGATAGAAGATTCTTCTTTAACCCGGGGACACATAAGATCTCATCAACATGAAAAATGCATCCAGATTCCAACTGAAAGGAGATAGAGCCTACTCCTTTAATCTCATAGCTTCTATCATCACCAAGCTCTACTTGATCTGACAGAGTCCTCTTCCTGAACTCAGAGAGAATGTCTTTGTACCCTGTCATATGCTTGGATGCGCCACTATCCACTAGCCAAGTGTCTCGTCCAGTAGTCAATGAACCTGATAAAGCAGATACCAAATAGTATTCCTTCCTTTTCTCCTTTTCACTAGGAAACCCCTTTTTCCTTTTCTTGGATTCTTCATCTTCAACAGTAGAAGCCTGATGCTTCCCTTTCTTCTTTGACCTGCAATCTCTAGCAAAGTGCCCCATTTTGTTACAATTATAACACTTTACTTTTGAAATATCAAAATCCTTACCTCTGAAAGCTCCTTTGGCATTCTCCTTCCGAAAATTCTTTTGGAAGTCTTTCTGAGAGGAAGATCTCCTTCTTCCCTTAAATTTCGCAGCTAGGGCAGAATGTTCTTCTATGGGTGGATCACTTCTAGTAGCCATTCGACTTTCTTCTTGAAGACAGTCATGGCATAAGCGTTCAAAGGTAGGCTGGATATCTCTGCCACTTACGCTTGAAAGGAAGGTTTCCCAAGATGGAGGAAGTCCATCAAAGATGGCTTGGACAAGGTCATCATCATCTACTGTAACCCTAGTAACTAATAATTGATCACGAATCTGTGCTATCTTTGAACAGAACGATGCAACCGATTCTCCCTTTTCCATCTTCAAATATTTGAGCTTGTGTTTCAGAGTTCTCTTCTGGCTAGGAGCTTTCTTCTCATAAAGATTGATCAATGTATCCATGCATTCCTTTGCTGTCCTAAGAGGAGTCATTACAGGCATGATACTGTCCTTTACTGAATAAAAAATTATCCTTTTTGCTTTCGCTTGGTTCCTTCTGAAAGCTTCTCTTCCTGAATTTGAAGTAGGCTCCTCTACTACCGAAGTTACAAACTGATCTAACTCATGTTCCTGTAGGATGTTCATAACCCTGAGCTTCCAAACGTTGAAGTTTGAAGCTCCCTCTAGCCTGTCTTCAACTCGAACTAAGATAGAAGAGGATGACATCTCTGTAGCCAGTCTTATGCTGATCTGGATCAAGCTTCTTCTTGGACCTGTGTAGGCTCAAGCACTGCAAAACAAAGCTCTTCACACCCAAAGCTCTGATACCATGTTAAATTTAAAGCTTGATTCATATAGAAGAGATCTTTAACTTCTTTTTCAGCACATTAAATCTTTAAACCACAAACATACTGAAGAACTGAATAGACAAGAGCAACGTAATAAACAAGATCACAATAGGACACAGAGATTTACCCTGGGGAAACCCAATAAGGGAGAAAACCCCAACAAAGATCTTTCCTCTTATTGGTTAATGAGTTTGCAGGTACAAACTCTAAATAGGGTGCTACAGTACAAATATCAAAGAGAGAGGACGGCTAGAGACTTTTGCACTTGTGCTGCTTGTAGATTTGGAGAATACTATAGATCTGAGCCTAGATCGACTCATCAAGACTTGGAGAACCTTCCTGACCAAATCACTAAGACAAACTGAGCCTGGAATACTTAAGATCTGGGCGGGCCGAAAATTTCTATAGATCTGGGGCGAAACTGCAGTCCCGAAGAAGAAATATTTATAGCAACTGATGGAAGGCTCAAATCTGAGGGCGTTCTTTGGGGTTTGATACTCCTTTGCGTGGGCTGCTGGAAACCACTTAATGCCTTGAGAAATTCTGCCTCCAACTCTTGGATCAAACCCCTCAAAGATTTTTGCTGGTGGACTATTTCTGCAGATCTGAACTGTACTGGAAAATATTGCAGATCTGAACTGTGTGTAGCGAATGATCCTCTTTTTCTTTTATGGATTCACCTATCCTTCTAGAAGCATCCAGATCTGGTCTTCTTGTTGGGTTAAGTCAAACTTCTAGAAGCATCTTATTTTCTTGGGTTAAGTCAAACTTTCAGAAGCCCCAAAGGGGGTCATCAATTTAAGTTGTTATATTCCTAGGCATGAAGTTCGACCCCTTTCTTTTAATAACTCAATGACACTTTATAATAATATAACATTACAACTTAGGCTTTTAGCATTTTAATTTTCCATTAACACTTTAACCTTAGTCTCTAGGACTAGGCACAACACTTGCAAGCACATATTGTCCTTCTCTCAACCTGCATGGCCCTCACCTGCTCATAACTGCTTCATTACATCAATAAGAGGAAGATCTTTATACCTATGTGGTCATTTGACCCTCCTACTTGGTCATATGCTAAAGTGAGACTAAGAGTGGCTAGCTCCTAGAAGATCACATCAAAGACCAGGAGGTCATCTCACACATCAGTCTAGCTCACAGGACTTGTACGTTCGTCCTGACACTTGCTAAACTTTACCTTGAATTTTTCACAAGGCTCACAAGGTTTCTTGCAGCATGTCCTTCGTCCTGTCTCTTGTCCTGGCTCACAAGGTTTGTACATTTACCTTGACTCTTGCCATGACTCACAAGACCGGTTGATTCTAGCTTCAGGGTGGCCACTTAAGGCCTCTCATTAGAGAATGTCTCATGATGCTGCTATTTTCAACAACAGTCTCATGACCCTTGTAAGGGTATAATTCCCAAGATCCCTAAACCCTTGAACTATATAGGCAGCGATCCATGTTGAGCTTTCTCTACATTAGATCCCTTCCCATCTTCAAAGTGTGAGCTTCTTAAAATTAAAAAAATGCCATTTCTTCATCAAGGTCATCTCCATTGCTTGCATTTGGTGGATTTTCAAACAACACATTAGCTACATATTGTTTTCCCTTGAGAACATCATTGGTTCAAAATCTACAGTTTTTAGGCTGTGTAACCCATTTTCTTGCAATAATAACATTCCATTTGCCACAATTGTTTCTCAAGTATAATGCAATCTCAAGTTGAGGATCACCTTCAATATCCCTTGCAATGATTCTCTTTTCTTTAGCTAAAATAGCAACAACCATATCTTCCAGAGTTTGTGAAGATATTTGACTGAGAGTAAAAATAACATTTTTATATTTAGAAGGTAAACTGTTTAACAAGATGGATTTGGCATCCTCTTCCTCCACCATAGCTTTGACTTCCGCTATTTGCTTGATGAGATATCTTAGATTGGTTGTGGATAGACATAGTGATTTCGACAAACATCTTGAGTCTAAATAATTGTAGCTATAGAGAAAATCTTGCATTCATAGTTTTTGCTCCAAACGGTGAATTCAAATTATCCTAGATTTTTTTGGATGATGTTTTTAGATCTATATGATGTAACTTTGAATATGAGAGAGCGAGGCCAACCAGAGATTTGGATTTATCATCTCTATTCCGCCATCTCCGTAATTTATTGGGATCAATAAGTGATTGGTCAATCCCTTTTACTATTTGTTGAATTTAAAGCAGCTGCAAGAGCCATTCTCTGGGAGGATGGCAAAGACCCTAGCCGAGAGCTAGGGCCCCCAGTGCACTCCTGGGGTACTTGGTCTGTGACCAAACAGTCAGTGCCATGGCAAAAGACCCTTGTTAGGGCCCCCAATATATGACTGGGGTTCTTGGTCTGGGACCAAGCAACAGAAGACCCTTGTTAGGGCCCCC
>SNQJ01S0004349.1:6872-62234 GCA_010110895.2 Picea sitchensis
TCTATGTGATGTAGCTCTAGATCTAAGAGGGCAAGGTCAATAATGGCTTTTTCCATATCATCTCTACTCTGCCATTCTATCAACTTGTTCGTATCTACAAGTTCTGCCTCAGTTCCTTTGACAATTCCCCAAAGGTTTTTTTTCATTAATTGCATTTGGATCTTCAGTTTCCACATTTGGAAATTGAAACCCGAGTACTTCTCTAATGACATCTGCATGACTGATTGGATCTAATTTTTTTTCGCTGCTAAAAATTAATTACCGCTGGAATTAAAAATTTTGAAATTAAAAAAGCAAAGATTCACTAAAAATTACCATTCCATATCGGACTGCGTACGAACTATACATTGTATATAGGTTGTACAGATTTGACCCAAAAAAGAAATTGGCAACTGACACGGTTGGTCTCTGCAAAACATCAATCACAGCAGCTAGACGATGGCTTCACGTTCTTCAATACTTCTATTCCCTGTGCCAGTTTCCTTGACTGGTTTCTGTGCTCTGCCCAATTCCATCTATTCCATGTGCTTCAAACAAAGCATACCCAGAAGTGAATTCAAACAACATCTAAAGAGCCATTGCAAAGTGAAAACTACTACATCAATGAGATGCTTCGTCCAACCAAAAAATATATCGAAATGGGATGATCTTCACTAACAATTCTTGGTGACTACAGAAAAAATTATGGTGGCTCTGTATTCTGTGGTGGCTTAGACCAAAATCATGGCTACGACTTTACTCGAGCTACAACTCAATTCTTGGCTCATAAAAAACCAGTGGTTTCTTTATGAATCCATATGCATCACGTAAGGGCATAGAGAAGTGGTGGCTCAATAAAGTAGCTATATAAAAAACTTGGCAGCTGATTCTCAATGATACGACGGATCCCTTCCCTTGCTACAGAGGACAAATATGGTGGCTTTAGACTTCAATGGAACGACGACTATTGTAGCCACTTTCAATCGGTATTGAATGACTAATCCTAGGCGCTCTCCCGCTCTGATACCATATTACGAGAACCAAAGAATCTCTAGGTAGGGTTACGATATTGAAAACATGATCTCCATAAACATTGAATGATATTATTATTGAATAGTACACAATTACAATAGTACCAAAACCCTAATCTTTTAACCTAAAGTCACTAAGGTGACTTTATTACATGGGTAGGCCTTATATCTCTGATATTTTCTTTAGTACAACTGTGTTTAGCTAAACTTTGATCTCTGCCTCTTAGGTGGATCCTTTTGACCATTTTTATCATAATTTTGGTGCTATCGTTTTTCAACATACTAGATTTCAAAATATCCTTTGCCAAGAGTTTCCTGAGTTTGTTTAGGTAAATTTTTGTAGTTGTTCTTTCCATAGACACATTATCTCTGGGGGATTTCAGATTGGTAGTCCCATTGGCAGATAGCCACTCTCTCCTAGGAGGGTAGTATTTTCAGTAGTGTTTTATCATATACCTGTGTGTATTATTGCTCTTACTTGTGGATTATTTGTACCATCTGTTTTCCCATGCATTCATATTGTCAGTTTATTTTTTCTGAATCTGGATTTTCAGATTGACCCTCTTAGTTTGTATCAGTGTTCCACGGGGATGCGTCCCTCACATCCCCGGGACGGGGGGACGTTTCCCCACGTCTCCTTTTTGGGGAGACGCGGGGGGACGCGACTCTCCAAGGTGGGGGACGAGACTCCCCAAAAGGGGGACTCCTGGACGTCCCCCCTTGAAAAGGGAGACTTCTGGACGTCCCCCCCCAAAAGGGGGACTTCTGGAAGTCCCCCCCAAAATTTTTTTGCCCAATAAGACTTAAAAAAGAAAAAAATTAATTTAAAAAAAAAAAATTAAAATAAATATATATAAAATTAATTTATGTTATTGTTGAGATTTATCATATTATCATTATTATTTTTATTTTTAAATTTTTTTTTTTTATATTTTTTTATATTATATATGTGACGTCCCCCCATCCCCCATTTCCCAAAAATCCCAAAATTTTCGGGGCACTTCCACACGTCCCCCTTGTGCGTCTCCCCGCACCCGCGTCTCGGAGTTTTGGTGGAACATTGGTTTGTATGGGTAGGTCCTGTTTGTTGAATTATGGAATAGAGGATTTGTTGCAGTAAATAGGTACCGGCCCATAAATATTCAGTTCAAAATGTCATTAAGAATTTACATTCTTGGAAAGCAGCAACCTTGAACTCAACTCTTGTACCTTTTGGGAAAGTGTTAGTGATGGGCATTGTTTCTCATTTTTTTTTTCAATCAAATCCTTTCTTTTACCTGATTAGCTTTGTCAGCATATGAATTTGATGTTTACCATGGAAGTGGATTTGTCCTTTATCCAGTTTGATATGTTAAATTTATGCATTTGATCATATTATTCAAATTTCAAAGACGTTTTTCACTAACAATCACAACAAAGTGCCCCTCAGAAGCATACATGGTTAATTTGATAGATTTATAGTTCCAATTCTATTTGAAGTTTAGTTAATTTTTATGGTTTTTAGTGTCATATTTGAAAACAGTGTATTCATTGTAAAACTTTGGGTTTATATTCATAAAATACTCATTTAACTTTTAATGTTGAAGCACCATGAGGCTGAAATCTGCTTGATGGTTTGATTTTTTTGCAAAAAATACATAGAATCTTTCGTGCTAATATTATGTTGTGTTACTTTGTTGTATGCTTTGGTTAATCATATTTTGCATCCATGCTGAACTGTATAATTATTTATGCAGGTTTTCTTGATTTATGGTTTGGTTTCTGCAACAATGGCAACTTTATCAACAGTTTGTGTCACAATACAGCGGCGCCATTTGATGGTTAGTTTAATGTACTTTTCTTTGTTCCTTGGGAGTGATTGTTAGGAGCAAAATTGGTTTTCAGTGTGTTTAGATAGAGAAAGTGCAACAATGGCCAGCTAAACGATACCTGTGATAGTTGTTCCTGGATGATGTTCTCAAATTCTTAATTTAACCTGATATTATGTAGATAGAAGCTAATCCAACTGCATTCCCTATATGTTTGCAAATATTGGCATCCATCAAAGTGAGATTTGCACCTCCAAGTTATTCCAAGGCTTGGCTAAATCGATCATCGTTAGGTTTTACATTGCCCATCTGGATGTGTTGTCTCCACAATTCACCGATGACTTCCCTGTTTATGAGTTGTTCCCTTTGGGATTCAACATGGAATTAAACAACTCTCATAAGATTGTATCAGTGGGCATAATCTAGAAACCTATGCGGTATCCCATCGCAGTGCAGCTCTATTTTTCTTACAGTATTCATTTTGGTTGCACACTTTTCTAGCACTTGCAGTTGCTACATCTCTACTCAGTCTACCTTGCTGCTTTGCTTGTCCTTCCTATTGCAGTGAAACAATTTTTTCCACATTGATGAGCATCGAAGATATGTGTTGGCTTTGCAGGTTTGGGGGTTATTTGCTCCAAAATATGTGTTTGAAGTTATTGGTCTCCTCCTCACAGACAGCTTAATTGTTGTGGCTGCTCTGTATTATTTTTAAGCATCAAATAAACAATTGAGATGTCATGGACAACAATAATTGGCAAAGATGGACACTTTAAGCATCATGTTTTGGAGCTCATCCACAAAAGTTGGTACATTCTTGACATGTATTTGCAGTCTGTACGGCTATTTCAAATTTTGTGTTAGAAGAGTTAGGGAGCAAACTAAGCATGCCAATCACTATAGAAAATAGACGATGCTGTCTTAGGTTCTGCTTTTTCAAGGGCATTATATTGGTACAATATTTTCCATGAAGTTCCAAAATTGGAGCATGCTATAGTGTTTTACTTTGTTGAATCGTTGATTACAGGGGAAATGCCGAGCATAATCAAGAGTAAACAATTTTTCTTGCTTATTATATCACAATATTATCTTGCAAGTAAGCATTACGCTTAAACATTGAATTGAGTGAACCGATTGATGGCATTCATAGTGTACTTGTAATATACTGCATGGATAATTTAAATCCTGTATGCACCATTTGAGAATAGAGGACGGGGAGCATGGATTAGGGTTAAGGATATATTTGGCACAGTATCACCATTTGAAAATAAAGGATGGTGAGCATGGATTCAAGTTAATGAGATAGTTTGCACACTAGACCCTGCATTCCAATTTAGATCTGACTTTTAAGAGAGGTCAATCACACCAATGGTTTTGAAAAGGCATGCACTAATCTTTGTTGAAGATAGCCCAAAGTAAGGTAATTAATCAATTCAAGGCCTTTGTTGATATTCTTCTTAGAGACTATTGAGGTGGGTAGGTATTGGTTAACATATTTTTGGCAAGGCAAGTTTGATGATGTAACTTTTTGATGACCGTCCTGTTTTATTAGGGTTATCTATTAAAATTTCAAGTTTTAACTGTTTCATATAAATTATATGTATTTTATCCAACAGACTTCACTGGATAAGAGCACAAGTCTTCAATTCATATATATTTTTTTCGATTTTAAAATTAAAGTTCAAATATTGATTGTACTTTTCACATGAAATTATTTGTAAGATGGAAGAAAAATACTCTCTTCGTCACTATCTATTGATAATGATGGAATCAACAAAGGGAAAAATGTGAAATACTCCGGGATGTTTATTTAAAATAAATTTATATCTATATTGTTTATTTTTATTCCATACAAACCAAATACATGAGTATTTGGTAACTTGGTAACTTGTTCGTTTTTTTACAAACTTCACAATGTTTATAATACTTTCTCATTATTATTTTAAAAAGCATTATTGATAACACTATGACACTATATTATATCATAATTTGTTATAGATAATCTCGTATTCTTAAAAATATAATTACTGGTAAATGTTATTTTTTACTGCAAAGGGACATCATAAAAGAATCATCTTGATGATCTAAATGATTTAAAAAAATATTGAATTTGAGGAAAGTCATTTAGTTAATAGTCATTACTTCGATTCCAACAAATAATTAGTCTAGATCCATCTTAACCTCAAATCTATCAAGCATCGAGAGGGGTCAAATTTCTCGAGGTGCAAAGCTTTCCTCATTTTTTTCATTCTAAAAGAGATTTGTACCTCGAGAGATTTGATCTCTTGCTTGATAGATCCAGGGTTAAGATGGATCTAGGCTGGTGTAATTATTTTAATTCTTTCTATTGTATTATAAATTCTACAAATTACTTGTTTAGCATTATATTCTATTTTAAAATAAAGATTTTGTCTTTGACATTAATGAACAATCAATACAATGTGTAAGACATCAATGATAGTGTGTTGTGAGTTACAATTATTTGCTCAAAAGAAGCATTGTAAGTTAAAATGTGATAACAAATTATTTTACATCCATTTTTTTTCCCATTAACTTGAAAGACGTAATAAATAAATTGATAATAATAATATGCATGTCCAAATATGATGCTTATGCACAATTCAAAATCCATTAATAAGCACAACATAAACACAAATATTGCAACAAACATAACATTCATTGCTATATTCATTTTTTTTAAAAGTTGGTTAAACTAATGTATAGAAATTATTAAAATCAAATGTTTGTAGAATGTATTGCAACAAACATAACATTCAATGCTATAGTTAGTTATTTTGAAAGTTAGTCGAAATGTGTAGAAACAATTTATATCAAATATATCAATAGCATCTAATTGGTAGCTGATATCGGAATGAAAAAGTGTATAATGGATATCATCACATGTACTAATGGAAAATTAGAATTGTGGATAAACCATCTTATTATATAAGTTTTTTCTTTAGTCAAAGCTCTAGGTTGTCCCAATTATGTGTAGGAGTAAGTCTTGAATTATAATCATAATTATCATAGGATTTAGATTGAGACAAACCAGAAGCTAGTAGGTTGCCAGATGTTTGATCAACGATTCTTCTATGAAAGTTATATAAATCGCCATAACATATGGTACTAAATGGTGGGATTCACAATTGATGAATAAGCATATGTAGTTGCTACACCATATAATTATTGGACATAGATACCCTCGCACCGGTGTAATTCGATGAAGCTAAATTAGATCTGCTTGTAATTCACACTTGTTCGATCTTAATCCAGGGCTGATTTGTTTCGGATGGGTGTGATAGAAGCCAACTGTTGTGTAATTATGTGAAGCCTTAGGCAAATTCTAGTTATCAGTGTTCAATCTAAAGGTTGTCTCCACTCATGTACGAGGTAAGATCTCTTCATCCACAAAACCTTTCTGAAATTGGGGGTTGGAAAATAAATATGGTTTGTATTATTTTGAATATCCATAACTTGCTAAATAGGGTTTAAATGCATAGTCTCGTTGTCTTTGTATGTATATCCCTCTTACTTGCATAATATGTTGTCATTATGAGATCTGTCAGAAACACTGCTTAGTTCATATCAAGCAATTCCCTCAATTTATTTGCTCCCAATTTTGAGTTTTGGGATGGATAATTGTATTCTTGATATACATACATACATGTATGTTATGAAGTTGACTTGTGTAATTGTTCAAAGTGTAAATGAGTCAATTTGTATTTTTTATTTTTATTTTTTAATGTTATGTATGTACGTGAAAACATCTCCTTTATATTGGGTTTCTAAGGAAGATTCCTTCTATTGTACCGTCGCCTTGGAAAATTTGAATTGCTCTGCTTGCAAACTCTCTAGTGACGGAGAGATTTAGATTTGTTTTCTAAATCCATGAGAACAGTTTGCCAGAAGAGGACTGTTGTGCAATTTCTGTTCAAGAAACCCCCAAAGTTCTCGTAGCAAAACCCTTGCTCCATCGGATCGTAGCATGGTTCGTTGCAGTTGTGTGTGATACAGAAAATGCATGAATCGAGAGGCAAATGCATGTGCTCAATTCGTTTGCTCGTAATAAAGGTTCTGTCCATGCAGATTATGTGATTTCATGTATTATTCAACCACATTCCTCATGCGTAGGCCGCATTCCTTTGTCAGAGCGGAACTCTAGCAAGCCTGCTCTTGTATGTCGAACTCAGGAGCCTTCCATGCTCACACCCACTACTCGAACTCGACATATCAAGAGGAAATTATAGGAACAACCACAAGATCTGTGAGGACTAGCCACCAGAAGAGGAAGAGTCGAGCCATTGTTTCCGCGCGCATTCTGGGGATCAATAAAACAAAAACATAGGCGTGGTCGTCCACAAATAATTCATTTCCTGCTCATTTGCATTGCCGGAAGGGTTTGGGAAGAAGACGATTTGAGTTTTGTTATCAAAATTGCTTGGAAGTGCAGCCCCGACGGGTGCGAGGAGGGCACGCTTACGCCGTCGGCTTCCAAGAAGCACGTTGGGAACCATTCCAAGAAGTAGAAGAATGCATAGGACAATTCCTTGTATGTTTAAATTTGTATTTCTTTGGCCAGCGATGGCACTGATGTCAGGGCATTGTTTAAGTTGACTCTGCGGAATGAGAGCAAACACAAGGTTCATAGCCATTTTGACTGAGCGCTTGATAGTGGTCCTTACGCCTTGAAATACCAAGGGAGCATGTGGGCTTACAAACGCTTCTTTAGAAAGACAACTCTTGAAACATCAGATTACCTTAAGGATGACAACCTTGATATTTTCATATTGTTGGGGTATTGGTAAGCCATACTAAAGGACCAAAGCAGTACACCATTCCAGTACCAAGCTCATATTTGGGTCACGGTTTTTTAGCATTACTGGAGAGTGGTGAAGGTGCAAAAATTATAGATTTTGATGTCGTTGTGAAGAGAGGCAAGCTCGATCAGAGTGGCACAGTGGAAACATGGTGAACCATGTCCAATCTTTGATCCTCTGAATGACTCTTTGTTTGATCTCATTCATGTTTAATTATCAATATTATTCGGTAAACATTGTTCATCAACTGCTTGTTAACGACCATATTCATAAAGCTTTTTGAAAAAAGACTACGACCAAACTTTCTTGAAGGAATCATCAGGTTTGATCTTGGTTTTGTAGCCAATTTTGCATATCAAGAACACCCATTTTAGGTTTCCTCTCAACTTTTGTTGTTCTCATTAGCTTCTATACTTGCATGGTTTGAACAAGCTTGGGATCCATAGAAGAAGTTTTCCTTTGTTTGTTTCCTTGAACAATTCATTGTGTCTGATATTTTAGCTTTCCAAGTTGAGTTGCATTGTAAATGGCTTCAGGCTGACACCCCCTTTATTTATTGAGTCTGCATAATTGAGTTTGCATTGTAAAGTCTAGGTGGAGTTACAAGAACCTTACTCAAGCATTTTCAAATCTTGCTAGGCTAAGGAAAGATAGTTGGGAATGTTCTCGGAGTTTATAGCTTTTAATTCAAAAAAATCCCTTAGTCCACACATAATATGTACTAGGGACTAATGTTGATTTTATATGTTAAATGTAACTATGAAAAAAAAAATAAGTGAATATATACAAGTGTGTGAAAGAACAAAGACGAGAATAAAAGTAAAATTTGAACAATATCATAAGATACACATGTGACACTGAAATCAGAAAATTGATTCTTTTATATTAATTTCATTTTGAGATACAAAGCAAAATTCTCTTTACAAACCCCTGTGAGGGTGGGACCAAAGTCAGATTTAGAAGCCTCCGATGGACACCATACAAAAAGACTGTGACAACAAAAGAAACTGAAGATAAAGATCTGGATCAACTTGCCATAAAAGTGTTGTCACTTGACTTTGCAAAATATCCTTTATCAGTTATGAAATCTAATCCATAAACAAACAAGAACACACAAACTGCCAAGAAAGATGATAATCTTTAGAAACAAGTTGTTGAAAGACGTGATTCAGCTTTGAATCATGTTGCCTTCAATAAGACCCTATTGTCGTCGACATGGTTTGGCTTTCTAGTAAATTTAGAATGAATGAAGAAAATAAATATCTCACAAGTATGTATCAGACCTTATATCAGAAGTTCTCATTTTGTTCTCTATCTCTCCCTTGTCTCTTCTTTTGATTGAGTTTTTATTCTTCTTCAAACAAGTTATGGTAGTTCAACTTCTTTTCTTTTGTTAAGCTTTAGTTAGCTTAACCACTAGTTTGAGACAAATAGATAATAATAAAATAAATATGGGTCTACTAAATAATAACTAAATTGGTGGGACCTTAATCTTTTTGTTAAAATTTAACAAAATATGACTCCTTGTTAGTCCCTTTTTATTGACTTCAATAATCAAGATAATGTGAAATATAATAACCCAAGATATGCTCCAACATTTGCCTTGTAACTCCCATTCACATAAATAGTCAAACATTTTATTATTAAGAAAAATAAAACATGATAATATCCATGTTGTCCAAAACATTATGTTTAAATATATGCTTGTTGTCCAAAAACAAGTCTATTGCCAAACCAATAACAACATCAAAATCTATATTTGCTATGACAACCAGTTTGCCTCTTTTCACTACTACCCTCTTTTGATCTTTCTGTTGCAGCCTTAGGTTGATTGGAACCTTGATGATGGATGTTGTTGATGACATGGGAGAAATTGTCTTTGATGTGAAGATGGAAGCACACAGATTCAAATGACTTTTCGGAAGAGCTAGGGGAATTGGCCACTTTTTTCCCTTTATCAATCTCTGGTTCAGGCATGGTGGTTTTGAGCCTTTTTCTTGCATGTGAGGATTGGGCAGGCAAAACAATGTTATCATCTTGAGCATTTGGATTGAATGTCGGTGGAGGAGGAGGCAACACCAACGATATTGTAGTCCAACCATTAAGATGTGCAACAGGTTGAGGGAGGATCTCTTGCCAACCATCATTGGCAGGTGGTTCTGTATGCATAGAAACGTGAGGGGGAATATAGATACGAGAGAACTTTTGATGTGGTTGGAAAGGAGACCTCTCAGGTCAGGGTTGGAGAATCCCTTGGCCAGCTAGGTTGAAAAACCCAACTTGAAAAAGATGATTTAGTTCTTGCGTATCAACGTCAAAATGTATTGAGAATCATGGCCTTCTATGGCCTCTTTGCCAATTGTTTCCTCTACTTCTGTTTGCACCTCTTCCATTGTTGCCCCTGCTAAAAAAACTCATCCTGAAGCAATATTTCAATCAGAATATGAAATTTTTTAACAATCTATTCACTAATACTCTACCTAAATAAAATCGATATGTTGGCTCTATTATTCATAGAAAATGCATATGCATTCCATCCATTGATACAATCCACCAAATACTGAATTTAATAATTAATTGCAAATGAACATGGAATTACATGGTTATTGGGAAGATGGGGGACTTTGTAATGAATGAAAAATGATATCATGACGGGAAAGAACAAATGGATATTGTTCAAGCAAAATGGAGAGCCTTTCCTTTATAAAACAATGCCTTCATATTGAAACCTTCACTCAAATCATCATCCAAACCCTTTGAATGATTTGTAATAACAAAAAAGGAAAGTGAATTAAATGTTATTGGGAGAATGATGGGCATATAATGAGAAAAAAATGATATCATGGATGTGAGTAATATGGTTATTATTCCATTAAATAAAATATCATTCATTAGTTCTATAGTTCATAATAATATTCTCTGCTGGAAATATTTTACCACTATTTGTCAAGCAGATTTAGAAAGAAAGAATCCTCTTAACCAAATCTCATTCGAGCCACAACTATTTATTTTATAACACTTCATCATACAACATCCATGAAGTACAACCTTTAAACTATTTAATATCAAATTCGAGTAAAATTCCAAAACGGTCAACTTTCGTAGTCTTCCTTTTCTTTTTTTCCAAAACCATAGATATTCTCTTAAAATGGTAAAGTGATTTGTAGGAGACCAATAATGAAGCGTTTTGGATTGACAATAATCATAACTAAAATATATTAAATTGACATGAAAGACTGAAATGAATCGCAAGTACCTTTCGACGGTGTATCAAAAATTTCGCTAAAACCTCAAATCATTAGCATCGAAACCAAAGTTGCTTTAAAACCCTAGTGTGAGTTTAATAATCAACAACTCATATTAACTTCAGAAGTCAACCAAATTCTTGGTGGATAAATAACACAACGAGTCCATGATTTTGAGTTTTCGAATGAATGTTATGACTATTGGGGCAAGAAATAAGACTTCAATTTATTTACATGTTCGAATTCAATGGGAAACAAGGCCTGAAATGAAACATAGTAGGTGTGAGATTTGTAGTGCACCCATAAGCACGACATTAATAATTCCTTCCCAAAAAGTTTCCTGGCAAACTTTCAAGGTGATGACATTTACCACATACAAATTTTCCAAGGTTTGGGTCTGGCTAGGGTAATATAAGAAACCTTCATTTCCCTTTTCTTTTACAGAAAAAAGAGAAAAATTTAGAAATTAGTCATCGAATCCGAGCAAACACAAACTTAATTGCTGTAAAATCTTTTCCAACAGTACAGTTGCCAACGTTTGTTCCAAATGTAATGAATCCATATAATCCTACAAGAGTAGAACGCCGAGCAATAAATCAGGTTCATATGAACCTTATGCTAACAAGAAATCAAATGCATCACATTTTGCACAACCATAATGCAAACAATACACCATAGACTTTGTATCAATAGTATAAATAAAATGTTTTCCCTGGGCACAACATAATTCATACCCTAACCCAAACACAAAGTCAAGCTATAGTTCTTGTTTGAGTTGCTCAAATTCCCAAAAGGAAAAACAAGGAAAACCCCAAATCAAAATGCTAAAAACTTTGGAGAACAAATACATTTTGTATGCATAGTCTTAGAGCCAACAAAGAGATTTTAACTCTAGCAGAGTTTCAATTTAATGAATGAAGAGATAAAAGTTTCATACCTGTAAGAGTAAAGCTAAGGAGACCACGAGACACAACTCCTTCAATGCCGAAAATGGAGTTTCTATTTACCAGAGTGCCCACAACAAATACCAAAAACATAGTGAAGGTGGCATCCCCGAGATAGGGTAAGAACAACGTGCAATAAATGCACATCATTTCCCATCTCCCATTATTAAATGTCACCAACCATAGCGTAATGAAGCGCGCTAGCTTCCATAAACCCTTTACATATATATCGATTGTTTTGGCAAAGTGACTATATGAACTTCTAATATAAAAAATCAGGTCCAAAACCAACACAAGGATCCACGACATATACAATCTCCCAAAGAAATTCCATACCATATGATGACCCATTGTCCAAACACAAGTTTGCATATAATTCACGCTTAGTGTTATAGTTAAGATGTAGCAAGGGAAAGAATGTCTAACGACAAAGATTTCTTTTCAAATCAAATTATAAACCAATCATCCATGAATTGCAATTAGAACCAAAGATTTTTTTTGGTTCCCAATTGTGTAATTATTGTTGTAATGCAATAATAAGTGAAGCTTTGGCATCTTAAAAAGAGGAGTGATTTCCTTTTATTACTGTTCTACAGGGGTCCCACCTATTTAGTATTAATAATATGTATGTATACATGCATTGCAACTTATTTGTAGGCATGGATCTCATGTTGTGATTTTTTTAGGCGTCAACAAACTGAAGACTCCACAGGGAAATTTGTTCTCAACAGATTTAGAACTCAAAACGCTAGGATCCGTAGACCGGTAGAAGTAGGTGATTGAAACTGCTTAGAAAATAGTTATGCAATAGGGGGGAAATGATGGTTTAAGGGAAAATATGAGATGGGACTTCCGAGAATAACTTATGGAAAGTGATATGTATGAGGGGAAGTGGTCATGTATGCATAACAATCAACAAGGTTCACAACTGATAACACTTTTCAAAATTTCAAGGAGAATGATTCTAATATGCTCTTGAATCTCAGGATGGAGGGAAGAAAGGGTAGCAAAAACAACAAAGAAAACAAAACCAACTATATTGCAACAGTTGAAAGAAAAAAACTATTCCCTCAGTGTCTCAGAAGGAAGATATCATAGCAATTGTGTCTATCTCATTTTCATTGATCAACAATACTTATAGAATGACATAATTATGGAAAAATTGTTCTAGGCTTTATTTCTGATGACCATGCAAAACAAACAATAGAAAATAAAACTCAATAAACCAAAATGACAGAAAATATGTAAGATAAAAAACATATACAAAAACCATATTTACACAAAATTGAGTCGGTGGTCAAGTTGGTTCCACATAATGTTTCAAATGGGAACCATTGGTACTGTAAGAAAACAAGCTCTCATCCATGTCTTTAAAAAGATATGAATTTGTGTCGAGGATAAAAGCGATTTTAAATGGACCTAGCCATAACTTTTGGAATTTAGAATGTCTCCCTCTCTCAACATGAGCTGAATCCCACAATAGACATTGTAATCAATTTTAAATTGAACGGTCTTTGCTCTTTTGTTAAAATACTTCTTCATTGTTTGTTGCCTCCTCTTCAATTTTTCCAAGGAAAAATTTCTTTGTTCTTCCAGGGCTAGCAATGTATTTATCCTTTGAGAAACATCAGAAGAATTTAATTCTTCGGTCTGTAACATCAACCGTAAGGAAGAAAGTTCCAATTCAATAGGAAGAATAGCCTCTAGGCCATATACGAGTTGGAAAGGAGTAAAGCATGTACTTGCTTTGGTGGTAGTATGATCTGCCCAAAGAGCATAAGTTAGAAGTGTGTGCCACAGGCGAGGTTTGTCTTCTATTATTCTCTTTATAATTTTGACCAAGTTTTTATTAGTAGAATCTACTTGTCTGTTTCCCTGAGGGTAATAAGAAGATGAAGTGAAATGCTTGACACCTAATTTAGCCAGAAATTGGGTCAATTTTGCAGAAATGAAGGTTGGATCATTATCTGTAATGATTTCTAATGGAAGGCCAAATCTGGAAAAGATATTAGACTCTAGAAAATAGATTACTTGTTCATCTTGCGCATGTCTAAGAGGGACAACTTCAATCCACTTAGTAAAGTAATCAGTGGTTGTCAAAATAAAGATATTTTCTACTGAGGATGAACAATTTATTGGACCAATAAAGTCTAGACCCCACTTAGAAAATGGGAAATCCGGAGGGACGGGCTATAAAGGCATGGCAGAAAGACGTTCTTTGCCAATAAATTTTTGGCATTTATCATAGGACCTTGAAAATTTATAAGAATCGTGAAATATCAAAGGCCAGTAATAACCATTTCTTATGAGCTTAAAAGCAGTAGCCTTAGCAGAAAAATGTCCACCAATATGGAAGACAGATGTTGATGATCCATGTACTTCGTGTAATAGTTTATGTGCTTCTTCATCATTTACACATCATAGTAGTAAACCATCAACATATCTCCTAAACAAGGAGTCCCCTAAAATGATATACTTAGAAGCTTCAAGGTGGAGTCTCCTTCTTTGATGAGGATATAAGTCATATGGAAACCTTTGATACTGCAAATAATACACCATATTTTTATACCAAGGATGCTAAGATATAGAGAGATTTTGATTTTCAATATAAAATAGCACTGATAGAGGATTATCTTGATCGTCAATTTTTTCATTTGGCTCGGCATGTTGAGCTACGTGAAGGGATAAGTCTCATCCCTTTATCGTCTTTGAAGTCATGATTTCCAAATCATGCTCTTGAATTTTTGCGAGCCAATGTGTAAGTTTTCTTGAAAGATAAGTTTGTGAAAGTAGAAACTCGACATCAGGCAAAGGGACTTTTACCTACGTATGTTTTCCCAAAATAAAATGGAGAAATTTTTCTATAGCTTTGATAAGAGAGAAATCATGTTTCTCAATGTAATAATATTTGACCCCGTCATCTAATAGACTTTGACTCATGTAAGCTATAGGTTTTTCATTGTTATGGTCATCACATTGTAAGAGGATAACAAAAATTGCTTCCTCAGTGGCATTGGTATATACTATAAAATCTTTCTCAAAATTTGGTTTCGCCAAAAACGACGCATAGCTGATTTCCTTCTTAATCCTAAGGAAATCATTCTCGACATCATTTGTCCTAGAAAAATAATGATCTTTCTTCAAAAGATTATGGATGGGTTTAACCATGACAACAAAATCAAGAATAAATCTATGAACAAAATTAATAATTCCCATGAAAGCCTTAACTTCTGTTAATATTATGGTAGCTGCGGGAGGTATTTACCCCCACGTGTGAACCTGACGAGAATAGAAGACTCTGGGAAGCAAGAGAAACCCTAATTAGTTGGCTAATAAGCCTAGAAGCCTTGTCGGCTCAAGAAGATAATTTATATTAGGCTATTAGCCTCCAAGAGAAGAAGTCGGCCAAAAATTATAATAATATATTGAACAGACACTTATCCAGAAGGAGAAGTCGGCCCCAACAAAACTGGCAGAACCACTATAAATACAGGGTGCCAGTTCTCATTTGTCATATCTCAGAATTGCAGTTCTGCAGTTTGGTGCGCACTGCAGTTGTAGTCTTGTGCGTAGGTTTGGAGGAAGAGCGGGTGCAGCAGCAACAGCAGCAAGATCTCAGTTTTGGTTTGAATATCTCTTGGCTAGGGTTTGGAACATCTGATCAGTCTTTTGTGATGCTCTATCCTTGGGGATTGATGCGCTACTCTTTGTTTGGCTATCTAGCCTATGGTTTGCTTCTGGAGGAATTCTCAGTCAAGGTTAACATGTTCGGAGGGAGGCTTTGGCCTATGGTTGGGTGACAAAGGTATCGTCAATGGTAAAACAAGCACACCATCTTCTATATTCTAACAACTTCTTTCTTGGAGGTGGGGGCAGGGAGGTCTAGAATGGCAGTAATCCTGTCAGGATCTATACTTGTCCCTGAATCGAAAACAATGTGACCGAGAATATCACCCTTCGTGACACCAAAAATAAACTTGGAAGGATTCAAGAAAAGGCCAAATTTTCTGCAGCGCATGAGAACTTTTCTAAGATGACCAAAATGATCCAACTAGTTTTTAGAATAAACAATCAAATCATCAAGATAAACTTGGATAATCTTGCCGATTAGATCGTCAAAATCTATCTGCATAGCTCTTTGAAATATGAGACCTGCATTAGATAATCCAAAAGGAATGTGTTCGTAAGAAAATGTGCCCCAATGTGTGGTAAATGTGGTTTTATACCTATCAATCATTTTTACCTTGATTTGATTATTGTGGTGAACCAACCTTGCTCACATGTTAATAATCTGAAATACTTGGAATATAAAGATATCCATATAGGACAATAATATATATTAAATAATAATGCATAAGAATACGAGATTGATGATGAGTACAATGAAAGTGAGGGCCTTATATACCTATGTAGGGGTGCCCTTTCATGAAGAGGTGTGACCTTTCATCAAGAAGGTGTCTCTTCATTATTAATCATTAACTATTTATTATTATTTATATTTTTATAATGTATTATATATTGTGTTCATAACATTGCCTTCCCCTTAAAAATGCTTGATGACTTTTTATTTGGCTTGTAATGTCTTCTCAACATTCACTGTTATGGAAGTTGTTGTAGTTGACGATATGAAACGATATGAACCTCTAAGTGTTGAGCAAAATTGTCAAATCGAAAAAGGATCTGACCATTCTAATTCAATCTTTTGTGGAATGTTGCACTTCCACGATGAACTGATATCATGATATTTATTTGTGTTGTTATCGATATTTTTTGGAAAATAAGTCGGTTGTGTCCATCCTAAATTATATTGAAACTCTGTCTAGTTAAGATATGTGCTCTTATGATTTGGATGTCGATAAGGAGGTTGTATTGCTTGATTTTCCCTTATCTTACTCAGAGTGTTTTCTTGATTTCCCTTACTCACTGTAGTTGCTTTGTTAATTGATGAACTTATATTAGTGAGTACATTTGAAGATTCTATAATTTATATTCCAACAACCCTATATTTTTTTCTTCCACTGGATTGACATCTTTTTGAGATTTACTGTATGGATTTTCAAGTTCCTCTTCTTTCGATTTTCTGATTTGTTCTAGTAGCTCGTGACTAAGTTTTTTCAAACGAGAATTTTCTTCATTTTTTTTTCCGATAGGTTCTTCTTGAGATCTTGATTCTCTTGTTCCAATTTTTGAACACATCGTTTTCGATCCTTTGACTTCTTGATCTGTGTAAGTAGTTTTTTATTGTGTTCTTTTAAACGTGAAATTTCTTCATTTTTATCCTTGATAACTTCGACAATTTATTTTTGTTTCCTTGATATTGAATTTTTATTTTCTTGAAGTATTACCTTAGAGATATCTTGAAAATCTTCTGACGTTACTGGATCTGACTCCAATGTAGAGTCTTGTAATGATATTTTTTTATTTTTATAAGAAAAATTCAAAATTTTCTTCTTCGTGTTTAGGATGAAGACCCCTAGTGCTTCCATCCACAATGAACCTAGAATTACATCACTATCATCATAAAATAGAGATTTAACGACGAATTGTGATACAAAAGTATAGTCTCCAATGCTAAATTGTAAATTGTTTATGGCATATTGTTTTTCAGCCATTGAATCTATTGTTTCAATAATATTTGACTCAAGAATCACTAATTGGTTAGCACATTCAGTACTAACATAATTAGTATCCTGAGTAGGAGCAATATAGATAATAAAATCTTTATGTGCAAGTGTTCCTTTGAATCGAAATATCGCATAAATAATTTTACTAAAAATTTTAGGAAATCTTTTTTTTTCTTCATTATTCGACTCCATTTTGCTTTCGTTGATAATTGTGTGATAAATGATACTTTATTATAAAACTTATATAGTAAATTTCAATATAACTTCTTTTTTTCGAAAACTTTAATAATATCCTTATACTTATTTTAATATATATATATATATATATATATATATATATATATATATAAATTATAATCTCTTTTTTATACTTTAACTTTAAAAAATTCCTTTTGTATTTCAAAACTTATATATATATATATATATATATATTATAACTTAAATCTCCTTGACTTGAGTTTGATTGATAACTCTTAACCTCTTTATTTTATTAAAAGAACTTCCAAACTTTCCGTTTCTATTTAAAAAAAAGATTTGATATTTAAAATGTATGTTTTGTTAATAAAACCTTTTAAGATTCTTTCTTAATATAATTGCCTTATAACTTTTCAAATAAAAGGTCGTGTCCTTTGATTTTGGAATTATTTCACGATTTTTCTTTTTATTATTTTTTAAGTATGCCCTTATGTATGCCCCAACAAGTTTATTTTTTCCCAATCTTTTAAAATTTGCAATGGAATCTAGTTTTTTTTTTTTCTTCAATGGAAATAATCTTCTTCAACTGAATTTTTGAGTTGTAAATGGTTAAAGGCCGAAAGTGATTTACGATCTCAAATAAGAAAAATTCTGATTAAATTTAGTGTGAAAAAAAGGTCCAATGGTTTTGTTGCCATGCACAACGAATTTTGACTAAAAAGTCTAATGGCCAAAGGCCAGGTTAACAAACGAGGCTCTGATACCACTATGGTGAACCAACCTCGCCCACAAGTTGATAATCCAAAATACTTGGAATATAAAGATATCCATTTAGGACCGTAATATATATTAAATAATAATGTATAAGAATACAAGATTGATGATCAGTACAATGAGAGTGAGGGCCTTATGTATACCCATGCAGGGGTGCCCTTTCATGAAGAGACATGACCTTTCATCAAGAAGGTGTCTCTTCATTATTAATCATTAACTATTGATTATTTATTACTATTTATATTTTTATAATGTATTATATATTGTGTTCATAACATTGTCTGCCCCTTAAAAATGCTTTGTCCTCAAAGCATATTGATCAAAATGCTTGATGACTTTTTTCTTTGGCTTGTAATGTCTTCTCAACATTCATTGTACTGGAAGTTCTTGTAGTTGACGATATGAAACTATATGAACCTCTAAGTGTTGAGAAAAATTGTCGAATCGAAAAAGGATCTGACCATCCTAATTCAATATTTTGTGGAATGTTGCACTTCCACGATGAACTGATATCATGAGATTTACTTGTGTTGGTATCAATACTTTTTGGAAAATAAGTCGGTTGTGTCCGTCCTAAATGATATTGACACTCTATCTGGTTAAGATACCTTCTCTTATGATTTGGATGTCGATAAGGAGGTTGTATTTCCTGATTTTCCCTTATCTTACTCTGAGTATTTTCTTGATTTCCCGTATTCACTGATGTTTCTTTGTTAATTGATGAGCTTCTATTAGTGAGTACACTTGGAGCTTCTATCATTTATATTCCAACAACCCTATATGTTTCTTCTTCCACTGGATTGGTGTCTTTTTGAGCTTTACTGTCTGGATTTTCAAGTTTCTCTTCTTTCAATTTTCTGATTTGTTCTAGTAGCTTGTGTTTGAGGTTTTTCAAACGAGGTTTTTCTTCATTTTTTTCCGATAGGTTCTTCTCGAGATCTTGATTCTCTTGTTCCAACTTTTGAACACATTGTTTTCGATCCTTTTACTTCTTGATCTATGTAAGTAGTTTTTGATTGTGTTCTTTTAAACATGAAATTTCTTCATTTTTATCCTTGATAACTTCGTCAAATTATTTTTGATTCCTTAATATTGAATTTTTATTTTCTTGAAGTATTACCTTAGAGATATCTTGAAAGTCTTCTGACGTTACTGGATCTGACTCCAATGTAGAGTCCTGCAATGTTATTTTTTTATTTTTATAAGAAAATTTCAAAAACTTCTTCTTCGTGTTTAGGATGAAGGGCCCTAGTGCTTCCATATAGGATGAACATATAATTATGTCACTATCATCATAAAATAAAGATTTAACGACAAATTGTGATACAAAAGTATAGTCTCCAATGCTTGAGCTTTAAATGGCCAAAGGCTGATTGTGATATACAATCTCAGATAAGAAAAATTTTGATTAAATTTAGTGTGACAAAAAGGTCCAATGGTTTTGTTGCCAAGAGCAACGAATTTTGACTAAAAATTATAATGGCCAAAGGCCATGTTTCGAAGTGAGGCTCTGATACCACTATGTTGAATCAACCCCGCTCACAAGTTGATAATCCAAAATACTTGGAATATAAAGATATCCATATAGGACCGTAATATATATTAAATAATCATGTATAAGAATACGAGATCGGTGATGAGTACAATGAGGGTGAGGGCCTTATATACCGACGCATGGATGCCCTTTCACGAAGAGACGTGAACTTTCATCAAGAAGGTGTCTCTTCATTATTAATCACCAACTATTAAATATTTAATATTATTTATATTTTTATAATGTATTATATATTGTGTTCATAACAATTATACCCAGAGAAACCGTCAAGTAAGGATATCATTTGAGACCCTGCAACCTATTGTAGAATCATTTCCATATTAAACCGTCAAGTAAGGACATCATTTGAGACCCTGCAACCTATTGTAGAATCATTTCCATATTGGGAAGAGAAAAATGGTGTTTGACACTTTCCCTATTCAATGCGCGAAAATAAACATAATCTGATCTGGCTGGTAGTTTTTCGAACAGGGACCATATTTGAAACCTAGTCAAAATACTTAACTGGAAAGATTATATCAGCTTTCAACAATTTTTCCAATTCTTTTCTAATAGTGGCTTCGAGCACAAGGTTAATAGGTCTTTATATTTTCCTAATTGGTTTCACCCCTTCCTTGATAGGAATGGCATGTTGTATGAGAGCAGGATCAAAACCACGAAGATCCTAGTATGACTAGGAAAAAAAATCTTGAAATTCACGGAGTAATTATGTGAATTTCACTTTTTCTTCATCAAAACATTGGGCACCTACTTTAACGATATTTGGAGATTCAAATGTCCCAATATTCAAGGAAATAATATCATCAATTTTTCTTTTTGACTCATCTTCCTTGTGTGTTTCCTTGTTTCCTACATCACTTGACGAAAATGAACTTTCGAGAGGAGTCAAGCCTTAGGAAATTTTTCATCTTCAACCGAGATGATTTCTTTGGGATTAAATGTTTCATTTTGTATGAAAGTGCAAATTCCTCCATCACTCGAGAAAACCTGCCACGATTCTACGTTATTAGGGATGTGAGGGCGATATAGAGATTGGAACATACAATGAGGTCTTTGAGGTAAAAGTTTTTGGGTAGGAGATGCTCCAAAAACAACTAACCTATCAGCCATTGAATTAAGTTCCCTCTTAACATGAGTGATGTTAAATGATAACATATTTGAAATCAACATCCAAACAACTTGAGTATAACATTTAAGTAACTTGTTGCTTGCTATGTAAATTTTTCGTACAAGATTCACAAAAAGTTCAAAATCACCAAAAACTGTAAGGTGGCCACAACCAAGTTTATATGCATTTTCGATGCCTAACAATAAGGCCTCAAACTCGGTGACATTGTTTGTGCAAGAAAATTCCATCCTATAAGAGAAATCGTGGATTTTACCTATAGGAGAATATAGAATGATGTCGGCTCCATTTCCTTCATTTGAACATGAGCCATCGAAATGCATGTGCCACATGCCATCACCAAAATCAATTTGTTCAAGTATATTGTCACCTTCATCAACGAAGATAAAGTACACTCCCAAATCATCTTCGAGATAATTTACATTAGGTTGGGGAACACTCTCTATATACGATGGAATTATTCCTTACCTAAGGACTATAATGTTCTTTCCATTCCGAGGGACGAACAAATGTTTACCATCAAGTGAAATGTGTCCACCAGTTAAGGATTTCCAATATCTTCCTAAAATAATTGAATAGTTACTCATTGGCATATCAATTACTCGGATGTTGAGGGTTGTTCTTATCTCGGGATGCACACACACAACTAAGGTTACATCCTTGATTTCACCTATAATTGATTGTTGCAAACTGTTATAAGAGAGCATGCTTCTATAATTTTCATTAGTGAAAGATAAGCCAAGGTCTTCCATGATAATTTTAGACATCACGCTTGGACCAAACCCGCCATCAATTAGGCAACAATGAGGTATTTTATCCATGATATTTACTGAAATATAGAAAAGGGTTTTTTTTACAGGGTTCCTAAAATTATTTACACCTATCTTATTTACAGTTGAGTCCTCTTCCTTTGATTCTTCAAATAGATTGGCTATAGTAGAAACCTTTCCTTCCATGAATTCCTTGAGATGCTTTTGTTGTTTTGGGATGACAACCATGTCCAAAAGAGTCACATCATCTTTGATATTAGCCAATTTATTTAGGATATTGTACTTAGACGAGGGAAGAGGAGAAGACACTCCTTGATTATCCAAAGTTCTGACAACTTGTGTATTATCACTTTGATAAGATGGGCTTGGGGTAGAAGAAGTATGGGGAATATCAAATTTTCCCTTGGTAGTGTAATGTTTATTCCTTGTATTGATTACCATAACATCCTTTGGTTCAGCCAAATCTAAAACAATGATCATATTATCAGGTTTTTTCCAAAGATCTTATCTCTAGCATTCATTTTAACCACGCAGGTATTTTCATCATGATTTGCTTCACATAAATTACACCAACTGCGAGTCATTATGGCCTTCGGCTGAAAAGTGTTTTCATTTGTGTTTCTAAAAGGCATTAGGGAAGAAGAAGAATCCCCGAGGGAAGAGGAAGAAGACGTTCCTTTTCATTCATAAGCTATCATCCTATTGTTCATATCTTACATGAGTTGTAGAATGGTAGACATGTTTGTTTGCTTGACCAAGTATCCATTAGGAAGACCAGTTATTTCTAGTTGATATTCATATTCTAAGAAATCTTGAAGGGCAGAGCCGAAATTATTGATATCATTTTATTCAAGTCTATGATGATACATATAATGTAATGCATTATAATAATGCATGAAATCAACTTGATTTTGAGGATAGATTAGTTCGGGAATTTGATTATACAGTTTGGTGAAATGAAGGTTAAAAGTTTTAATGGTTTCACCATCCTTATAAGAAAAATTGTTGTATTCACTTAACTTCTCAGCTGGACTCTTGGGTTGTCCATAAGTGGATTTGAACCAATAAATCAATTCTTCCTAAGTTGAAAGGATTTTGGGAGGGAGGTCAAATAATTCTGCCGCAACTTTCCCTTCGAGATAATTAACAAATAAACACATGCAAGTGTCATTATAGTTATCCCCTATGTTGTGACAAGCATTAGAGAATTCTACCAAGTGTTCATTCGTAGTAACAGTACCATTTCTCGAGAACCTAGGTAAATGATCCTTGAATTTTGGTGATGGGTGGGTGGCTGGTGCAAGATTCAAGGGAGAAGATGTGTGCCATGGAGTGGTTGTAGCATCTTCCTCAAATTGGAAAATTCCATATTTCTTAATGACCTTAGTAGGGTTGGTAGTGGATTGAAGAGGAACTTGATGACTCTAGATACTACCAATCACTGATGAAGCAGAAGGTTGCGAGGAGGAGGGACCTCCGGTGCCACTACCACTACCCGTAGATTTCATGTTGAAAGTGATAGGTATAGGTTATAAAGATGAACTAGTAGAATCATATAATGTTCGCTTAAGAGAACTTTGTTGAGTTGATAAGACAATTTTACTCCTTTCTATTTCAAAAATAGAGGTAGATTTAGGGGACAACCCTCTTCTCCTTCAAGAAATGCGAGGATTAAAGGACATGGAATAAAAGATCGAAAAGGGAGGTTACTGTTGATTTATGGGCTGCCTATTCCTGGCTTCCCAATGTTCACGTATGTTTATGTCCCTTCCAATTATTTCCCAAGAGAATTCAAGATCAACACGAGTAGTAGCAGTTTCTAAAATAGTGTTGAATAAAGTCAATGAAATGTTGGTTTGTTCATCAATACCATTTCCAATATTGGGTTGTCTCATAACAAGTACTCTCATGGGAAAAATATGTCAAAGAGTAATCAAACAAAACAAAACAAAAATGAAATATAATTGTGATATAATCAACCAGAGAGATATGGAAGATCTCCCCAGTATGGTCACCAAATAAATGTTGAGAAAAAGTTATGAAGAACCTTATTCAAAAGTTTTCAAATCTTGCTAGGCTAAGGCAAGATAGCTAGGAATGTTACCCGGGGGTTTATAGTCTTTAATTCAAAACAATCCTTTAATCCACAAGTAATATGTACTAGGGATTAAGGATGATTTTATATGTTAAATGTAACTGTGAAAAAGAAAAGAAGTTGAGATATACATAAGTGTGTAAAGGAACAGAGACGAGAATAAAAATAAAATTTGATTAATATCATAAGATACACATATGACACTGAAATAAAAAAATTGATTTTTTTATATTAATTTCATTCTGAGATACAAAGAAAAATTCTCTTTACAAACCCCTACGAGGGTGGGACCAAATTCATATTTAGAAGCCTTCGATGGACACCATAGAAAAAGAATCTGACAACAAAAGAAACTGAAGCTAAAGATCTAGATCAACTTGCCATAAAAGTGTTGTAACTTGACTCTGCAAAATATCCTTTATCAGTTATGAAATCTAATCCATAAGCAAACAAGAACACCTGACTGCCAATAAAGATCATAATCTTTAGAAACAAGGTGCTGAAAGATATGACTCGGCTTTGAATCATGTTGCCTTCAATAAGACCCTACTATCATCAAGATGGTTTAGCTTTATAGTAAACTTAGAATGAATGAAGAAAAATAAATATCTCACAAGTATAGAACAGACCTTATATCATAAGTTCTCATTTTGTTCTCTCTCTCTCTCTCTCTCTCTCTCTCTCTCTCTCTCTTTCTCTTTCTCTCTCTCTCCCTTGTCTCTTCTTTTGATTGAGATTTTATTCTTCTTCAAACAAGTTATGTTAGTTCAACTACCTTTCTTTTGTTAAGATTTAGTTTTCTTAACCACTATTTTGAGATAAATAGATAATAATAAAATAAATATGGTTTTATTAAATAATAACTAAATAGGTGGGACCCCTAATCTCTTTGTTAAATTTTAACAAAATATGACTCCTTGTTACTCCCTTTTTATTGACTTCAATAATCAACATAATGTGAAATATAATAACCCAAGATATGCTCCAACATTTTCCTTGTAAATTCCATTCACATAAATAGTCAAACATTTTATTATTAAGAAAAATAAAACATGATTGTTGACTAAAAATAGGATAATATCCACGATGTCCAAAACATTATTCCTAAATATATGCTTGATGTCCAAAAAAAACAATATATTGCCAAACCAATAACAACATCAAAATCCATATTTGCCATGAGAGGTGGTTTTCCTCTTTTCACTACTTCCCTCTTTTGATCTTTCTCTTGCAGCCTTAGGTTGATTGGAACCTTGAAGATGGATTTTGATGATGACATGGGAGAAATTGTCTTTGATGTGAAGATGGGATGACACAGATTCAAAGGAATTTTCGAAAGAGCTAGGGGAATTGGCCACTTTTTTCCCTTTATCAATCTCTGGTTCAGGCATGGTGGTTTTGAGCCTTTCGCTTGCATGTGAGGACTATGCAGGTGAAACAATGTGAACAACTTTGGCATTTGGATTGAATGTCGGTGGAGGAGGAGGCAACGACAACGATATTGTATGCCAACCATTATGATGTACAATAGGATGATGAACGATCTCTTTCCAACCACCATTGGCAGGTGGTTCTGGCTGCATAGAAACATGAGGGGGAACACGGATACTAGATAATTTTTGACGTGGATGGAAAAGAGGCCTCTTAGGTCGGGGTTGGAGAATCCCTTGGCCAACTAGGTTGAAGAACCAAGCTTGAAAAAGTTGATTTAGTTATTACGGATCATCTTCAAAATGTATCGAGAATCGTGACCTTCTATGGCCTCTTTGCGAATTGTTTTCTCTACCTCTGTTTGCACCTCTGCCATTGCTACCTTGCTAAAAAAACTCATCCTGAAGCAATATTTCAATCACAATACAACTTTTTTTAATAATCAATTCACTAATACTCTACCTAAATAAAATCGAGATGTTGGCTCTATTATTCACAACGAAATCATATGCAATCCATCCATTGATACAATCCACCAAATACTGAGTTTAATAATTAATTGCAAATGAACATGGAATTACAAGATTATTGGGAATATGGGGGGATTTTTAATGAATGAAAAATGATATCATGATGGGAAAGAACAAATGGATATTGTTCAAGAAAAATGGAGAGTCTTTCCTTTATAAAACAATGCCTTCATATTGAAACCTTCACTCAAATCATCATCTAAATCCTTTGAATGAATTTATAATAACAGAACAAGGAAGTGAATTAAATGTTATTGGGAGAATGATGGGCATATAATGAGTGAAATATGATATCATGGACGAGAGTAATATGGTTACTGTTCCATTAAATAAAATATCATTCATTAAGTCTATAGTTCATAATAATATTCCCTGTTGGAAATATTTTACCACCATTCTCCAAGCCATTATAGAAAGCAAGAATCCTATTAACCAAATCTCATTCAAGCCACAACCATTTATTTTATAACACTTCATCATACAACATCCATGAACTACAACCTTTAAACTTTTTAATATCAAATTCGAGGAAAATTCTAGAACTATCAACTTTCGCAGTCTTCCTTTTCTTTATTCCCAAAACCATAGATATTATTTTAAAATGGTAAAATAATCTGTAGGAGACCAATAAAAAATCATTTTGGATTGACAATAATCATAACTAAAATATCTTAAATCGACATGAAAGACTGAAAGGAATCACAAGGACCTTTCGACGGTGTATACAATTTTTTGCTAAAACCTCAAATCATTAGCATCGAAACCAAAGTGGCTTGAAAACCCCAGTGTAAGTTTAATAATCAAAAACTCATATTAACTTCAGAAGTCAACCGAATTCCTGGTGGACAAATAACATAGAGTTCCCAAGATTTTGAGTTTTCGAATAAATGTTATGAATATTGGGGCAAGAAACAAGACTTCGATTTATTTACATGTTAGAATTCAATGGGAAACAAGGCTTGAAACAAAATAGAGTAGGTGTGATATTTGTAGTGCACCCATAAGCACAACAATAATAATTCCTTCCCAAAACGTTTCTTGGAAAACTTCCAAAGTGACAACATTTACCACATACAAATTTTCCAAGGTCTGGGTCTGGCTAGGGTAATATAAGAAACCTTCATTTCCCTTTTCTTTTACAGAAAAAAAGAGAACACTTTAGAAATTAATCATTGAATCTGAGCAAACACAAACTTAATTGTTGTAAAATATTTTGCAATAGTACATTTTCCAACATTTTTTCCAAACATAATGAATCCATATAATCCAACATGAGTAGAATGTCAAGAAATAACTCGGGTTCAGATCAATCTTATGCTCACAAAAAAGAAAATACATCGCATTTTTCACAGCCAAAATGCAAACAATACACCATAGAATTTGTATCAACAGTATAAATACAACGTGCATGTACTTTCTTTGTTGGTAGTATGGTTTGCCCAAAGAGCATAAGTTAGAATTGTGTGCCACAAGCGAGGTTTGTATTCTATGATTCTCTTTATAATTCTGACCAGGTTTTTATTAGTAGACTCTTCTTGTCCATTTCCCTGAGGGTAATAAGAAGATGAAGTGAAATTCTTGACACCTAATTTAGCCATAAATTGGGTCAATTTTGTAGAAATGAAGGTTGGACCGTTGTTTGTAATGATTTCTAATGAAAGGCCAAATCTGGAAAATATATTAGACTCTAGAAAAGATATTACTTGTTCATATTGCACATGTCTAAGAGGTACATCCTCAGTCCACTTAGTAAAGTAATCAGTGGTTGTAAAAATAAAGATATGTCCTGCAAAGGACGAAGGATTGATTGGACCAATAAAGTATATACCCCACTTAGAAAAAGGGAAATCCGAAGGGACAGGATGTAAAGGCATGGAAGAAATATGTACTTTGCCAACGAATTTTCGACATTTATCACAGGACCTTGCAAATTTATAAGAATCATGAAAGATCAAAGGCCAGTAATAACCATTTCTTATGATCTTAAAAGCAATAGCCTTAGTAGAACAAATTCCACCAATATAGATTGCTATCACATGTAGTTGTCAAGGGAAATAGGTTGTCCAAGTTCGCGGCCTACACAAGAAACGTCAAATCATAGTGTTCAGAGTAGTCCATTTCGAGCTTGAAATGCAAGCAACAGGCGAGATCAACTTCAGGGGCAGACATTCCTGAGAATATCAGATAGACGGTTCACGTGAATCGAGGGTTCAAAATATTGTTAAAGTTGTCTGTCAAAGGTACGAAGCCCAAACTCCCGAAGCAATAGTGGACCATTGATCTCAAAATTAGCAGGGATTCATTGATCTTAGCATCAGTGCCTCCCAAATTCCCGAAGGCCTGAAGCACCAAAGTGGCTGAAGTCCCGAAGTGGTCGAAGCGCCTAAAGTCTCGAAGTGGCCGAAGTCCTGAAGTGGTCGAAGCGCCTAAAGTCCCGAAGTGGCCGAATTCCCGAAGTGATGAAACACGTGGCAATAGATCCTTCGCTTCATAGATTTTCCTCCTCAGGGTTTTTCATGTTTCACTTTCAAAACACCCGAAGCCCAAAGGCCTAGAGTAAGCCTCAGCCGTATGATTCAAATGGATACGCGGTGCTAGATCTAGAGCTCCAGAGGAAAGAGAAGGGGAAAAAGCGAGATTTGAGCTTTGATTTTTCTGGAGCCCGGAGACCCAAAGGGATCTTAGCTGTTGATCCAGGAGCCACGTGTCACCAGATCTAGAACTTCAAGTAAAAGCACAGAAGGTAAGTGAGGTTTGAGATTTGATTTTCCTGGAGCCCGAAGACCTGAAGGAGACCTCAGCCATCGATTTAAGAGGATACAGGGCAATCATCTGTATGGAAATCTGGCGCACTCATCGGTCATGACACCTGGCACCTATTCGACAATGGCACGTGGCACTCATTCCAGGAAACCATGGGCATATCATTCACTTCCTATTAGTGACACATGTCACTCCTCTTTCATGACATATCAGCATGGTGACGTTAGGCCACCACGTCAAATCATCCTTCGAGAGGTGTTATTGTTCAACGTCAAAAGTAGTGTTCCCCCCAGGGGAAAGGTTTGGCGGATTCTAAAGTTGGCGGGTGGTTAATATTGGAAGTTGCCCTAAATCTAGTAGGTGTGCCCAGATATCAGATCGGGACTAGATCTATGGCCACAGTTCATTGCGGGGACGCAACATGCTCATACAATAATTTTCTTGAGCGGTCCCATAATTGAAACCATGGTTTGGAAAAAGTAATATGTGGCGAAAGGTGGTGGGTTCCGGGCTCAAAAGCGGTGTGAATCCAATCCACCTTTGAGCGGCCTCATAATCATGTGTTTATATAGCATCCTATCCGAGAGAAGCATGTGGTTGCGCCCCTAGGAATTAAGCCGCATTTCAATCCTGATAAAACGCAGTTAATGAAAGTGGAGTTGGTGGTTGAAACCTCAGCTCACTCCATAAATGGAAGGCATGGAAGGCCTGGCTGTGGGGACTGAACCGTTAGCCTGTGGTACCCCTGTGGATAGATTTCCCTACAAAAACCATGCCGATCTAAGCTCACGTCTGACAGAGGGATACATGCATAGTTTGATAGAATACTGCGCGGATGCAATGATTTGAATGTAGTGATCAGATCACACTCCTAATAGTTGGGGACTGTTCTGAGTATAAATAAGTAGTTTTGATTTTTTGTTAAGGTTGTCAACTGGTTGAGCATAGATCCTTATTTGGTAATGTTTTGATGCTAGAATTGTTCTTTGGTTATGTATAAGATTTGAGACTTTCAAATTAATAGAAGTCAGTCTCTTTTCATCTCTTTGTAAAAAACCGTGCTAAAACACTCGAGCATTGAGGATCCGATCGAGGGTTGTTATGTTGTTGGAATGTAGGTTTGATTGCAGTTGTATCATGACCAATTTTAGTCAGCTTCCTTATGATATTTTTCCCTCTTACACTGAATGGCTCGGGCATGGAGGATCCAGTCGAGTTGTTGTAGCTGCATGGTGATGTAGGTTTGATCATTGTGTTGTTGTGACTGTGTTGTTTGGACATATTTCAGTGTCTGAAACTTGAGATTAAGAGTGATATTGAGTTTGATTTTTTCTTCTCTAAGCTGCTTGAAGGCTTGATGCCCATAGCAGTCGTGTCCACCTTTCTCAGTAAGTCTTCCCTCTTCTCACACTTAAACTCAATTCACTGAATGAAGTTAGTTGTGGCCCTCACTTCCTTATACATTTCTTGTCCAGTTCTGTGTTGAACATCATTCATATATTGAGTTTTGTCCATTGACCTCCACTCATATAAACCAAACATCCACCAAAAAATATGATGGGTATTGGGCTTATCCTCCCGCAATCTGAGGGTGACTCTCAGTGCTAACATTGATGGTTTCGTTTCCAGGGAACGAATTGAAGACCTTTCCCTGCGTAGAACGACAATGAACTTTTGATTCTAAAGGTGCATCAGATATTAAAACCTTTGAAGATTGTGCTTGCACCTGGCGAGTCCACTGTGGTGACTCCACTATTTTAGTGCAGCTACTTCTAGCTACACCTAAATCTCCCTGGGAGAACACAACGATCAGATCTGGTCTTTGATGGTGAACAAAGACCAGAGACACTCATTTTGCACATCATTCCCCTGGCGATTCCATGGTTGAAGGATCTATTGGCAACTCCACTAGTTCAAAATGGACAAAATCTTGGCTTGAAGGTTTGGTCCCTTCAATTTTTCTGTTGTTCCTGGTTTTCCTAACGTTGTTCCTATTGTCGATGAGTTGGTTGATTTTTTACCCATATTTAAAGAACATAAAGACGTCAACCCTTCCCAACATCTCTGTGAGTTTCATGAACTCATGCACCAATGGGAAATACATCATGAGGATGTATTATTAAAGATGTTCATGTTCTCACTAGCAGGATATGCTCATGAGTGTTATCTCTCCTTTCCCCCTGCTAGCATCTTCTCTCTGGAACAATTTCATGCAACTTTCAATAGGCACGTCCAAATTTTTTATTCCTCTGAGTTTATCTGTCATAATTGTTGTGAGGAATATGAAGACAGTGATCAAGATATGGCTATGCCTAATAAATCCTGTGAGGATGAGGACCATGAGGAGGAAGAAGATGTTTTAGGTGAGGTAATAGAACAGGTAAAATCTCTCTCTGCCAAACTAGAAAGGTTGGAATTTGAACAAAGCACAGGGGATTCTCCAGTCCTTGAGACAAATGTTCTCTACATCCCTACGAATGGTGATAGTATTAAATATTTCATAGTTGTATAGGCCTTACATTTTTCTCCTGATGTGCCTTTTGTCTCAGATTTAAATGAAAAAATAGTGGTGTATTCGCATGAAGAGCAACAGATCCCTACATCACATATTGATAGCTTGGAGAGAAGCCATCCTGTGTATGATAGCAATGAATCGGATTCTGAGTTGGATATGCAGGATTTCCAAGAACATACAACAATCTTATCCTCTATTCAATAAAGAAAAATATTGTGAGGAAATCAGTCGTCCTTGGCCTACAGAAATCTGTGAGCAACAGATTGAAGAAATGGGTTTTCCCATGGGCCCTGTTTATGATGATTATAAATCTGATCCTTGGGAAATCCATGAAGAAGAGGAAGAGCCAGAGGGGCATTTTATCTCCTGTCTAGAGCCTGTCAATGAGAAACCATCGCTCGGGGCCAGTCAACCTACATCAACTATTCACCCACCTATTCTTACCAGAGATATTCAACCCTGTGTAAGCAACTGTGGAGCAGAACAGGTTGTCTGTTACAAATTCTCTGGAGTTTTCCACTCACTCTATGAGCCTGTCAGTGAGTACTTGGAGTGGCATTTCCTTCATATCTTGGAGTTGCCCAAATTTATCTCAACTTTAGCCTTTGGAGAGAAGTTGAAGGATGTAATCGTTCTGTTGTCACGGTTGCATTATCTGTTATTGATCACTGACAAAGTAAAAGAGATTCCAGTCAGGAAGTTACTTGAATGGCTATGGTGGAAATTTGCTTTCACCTAGCACCATGTAAAAATCAATTAGTTTAGGACTGTACATAAATAATCTCTTCTTGGATCCCATGTATTTTTATTTAGTTTTTAGGATAGTGTGCTTGTCAGCCTTTAATCCTTAGCAGGATGTTTTTTTAGCATGACTCCATAGCCCAATGCATAAGGTGACTGGAACTGCTTGTTCTTGGCACCTCGCAGGGAGCATGCCATCCCCTATGGTGCCAAATGTTATCACATATAGTTTTCAAGGGAAACATGTTGTCCAAGTTCACGGCCTGCACAAGAAACATCAAAGCACAACATTCAGAGCAGTCCATTTCAGGCTCGAAATGCAAGCAATAGGCGAGATCAACGTCAATGGTGGACATTCCTGAGAATATCATATCGGCGGTTCGTGGGAATTGAGGGTTCAAAATATTGTTAAAATTGTTTTTTAAAGGTATGAATCACGAACTCCCAAAGCAATAGTGGACCATTGATCTCAAAATCAGCAGGGAGTTGTTGATCTTAGCGGCAGTGCCTCCTGTTGAGCACTCAACACACCCTAAAATTCTACGTCAAATTTCACTTTTTGGGTACCACTTGATCTCTTGTGAATGTCTAATTTGATCTTAGTATGAAAATGTTTCCTTTGCTCATCTTCTGTTTTTCATTTTAAGTCTTTCAAAGTTGCTCGCGCAAGCGAAAATCATCATGAATTAACAAAGCCTAACATTTGATTAAAGAACCGACAACCAAAATTTTTCCCCTAACGCGCTAAAGGAATTCAACATCGAGAAGGATTAGAGATGACAAATTTCACCCGAGAGGACCAAAATAGTCGAGACCCGACCTCCATCGACGTCAGAAGATGACAGTCTTAATTACGCGACAGGTGCTATGTAAGAATATCGTCGATGACCGACCCTCGTCAGTGTCGGGAAGTTTTGAAGAGAGTAAGCATTGCATGAGTAAAAGAACGATATCGTCGATCATCGACTACCAAAATGTTTTCAGCATCGGGGATTTATGAAGATGTAACCTGCAAATAAACTACGCGCTTGAACAGATCCCCGATACTCATCGGCATCAATCGCCTGATTTTTATGTTATCACCCATTTCGTGCATCGAAACCCGTTGGCATCAAAAGTTTTCTAAGAAGGATACCAATGGAAACATACGTAAGGTATCACTGATACCCAACCTGTCCACTGAGAAATGCGACGTGATGGGACATTTTAGCTCTAATATACGCTAGATACAATGCATTTAAAGGTTAATTAATTCTAGGATCGTGCATTAGTTGCTAATTCGTGCGTAAACCAAAAGGACCATTTAAGCCTCCCGAGTACAATGCATCTCCCTCCGTGCCTCTGTCGTCAACCAACGTAGAATTTATTTGTAGAGATTCGATGGCAGGTTGTTTTGAATTGCATGCATTACTCGTATTAACTGGTTGATACGACTGGTAGGATCTCTCCCATTATATTCTTTTGAGTCATTGTGTATGAGCTCATTCTGCGTGCAAAGAAGTTCGGAGCACCCAGAGGAGAAAGACGAGCGATCCGGAGAAAGCTTCCAAGGTCTAGTGATTATTAAAACAAACAATTTAGTAAGCACTACAGGAACAATGTCTCCGAAGAAACCCACCACCAGGAAATTCCCAAGGGTGCCAAAGCTACAAGAACCAGAGGCGGGAGAAGGTTCCTCCCCAATAGTTGCAAGGAAATTGGAATTCGCTCCAAAGATAGTGCCCGTCATCAAGACAACCACCAAGAAGGCCTTCGTCTAGCCCCCAAACTTTGGAGACACAGAGGCGAACATCGAGACCAAAACAATATTCCCTCACTAGGAAGAACTTTTTAAGAAAATCAAGAAGGAGGAAACCCTCGAGCATGCCCCGCACAACGATCCTAATACATAAAAACTCGATGATGAAGTTCTCCCGAATGTACGCAAGGCTTATTTGCACATGGTGGCAAGAAGGAATCTGGTATTTCCCTGCATTGAACTCTTGAAATGTCTTATTGATCACACCGATGCACATAGGTGTTTAATTAATGATGACAATGGAAGATGCGTTGGAGTTTTCCTCCTAGTAGAAGTTCAAAGTTACTACAATCTTAGGGAGCCAGAGGAACGTTTAAGCATTGAAATTGTTTTGATTTTCTATCAGAAGCACGACACCAACAAGATTATGGTGTCCTGGTGGAGAGAGGGTAAACATTTCACCAATTGGACCTTCGGCTAGTACCCAACGACCAACCTGAGAGAGCCTTACATCTATCTAATGGCCCTCCTCTGCTAATTGCATGGGGAGAAAGACTGCGCCAGGTTTTCGGAAGCATGGATGACCCTGTCTTATACTGTAGCCATTTCTGGATTAGGTTTTAACTGGGGTGCAATCATCTCCAAACAACTGAGCACTTGCATACGACAAGCTCAGACACTGAAAGAGGAAAAAAACCCTTCCTTCTACATGGCCTCGTATCTGTTGGATGTCGTCTGTGCCAAGAGCATATTTGTTGGAATCAACTTAAGATGGAATTCCTATGAGCTCCCATTCCATGTATACTTCAGCATCTTATGGGAAAATAGGTACAAGAAATCATATTCTCTTATCTCTGACCAGTTTATTGCACGCATTTATTCTTTGTTGTTCAAGAAAGAGTGCCCAAGGCTATCGGGTGTGGCCAAAAGGGTTGTATCGAAAGTGGGTCACTAGTATCTAGATGAGCGTGAGACCTACATAAGGGTTTTCGGTGCCATAGGGGCACCCCATCTGTTACCTATATATGTCCTCGATCGACTAGTATTAGGGGAAATTTGTTATCAGACCATTTTGCAAGGCTACAATGCCACTTTAGTGAACGACAAGAAGTGGGACTTCATACCTTATGGGTTTCATATTGGCTTCTACATGGTCAAAGACACCGCACAGGACAAGCAAGAAGGGTTAAGTCAATTGGAATTATGATTCTAGACTAGTCGTTTCTACAAGCATGATCCCAAGGGTCTGGTCTTGAAACATGCATCACAGGTATCATCCTGTTGGCCTTATGCCCATGACCAGTTTGAGGATGAAATTTTCACCGAAAACGCTCAAGACTGGGATGAGGTGGTGGCAAGGATGGTTGATCCTAAAGCAACCAGATTCAAGGCCATAATTTGGGAGGAGAAAAAAATAGCCTTGAAACAATCGACTCAGGAGCTTCTCAGGGCCAGAGAAGAAAGGATATCATCTGAACTAGTCGAAGCGATGGAAGCCCCTGAAGAATCCATACAAACAACAAAGATTTCCCAGGTAACCTTGGGACAGAATAGGAATTTCCCTGAGCTTTAGAATGCACAAGAGAGAGGGACGCTTATGTATCAACACACCCTGCAGATGATGGGTCTGATGCGGGATATCTCGGACCCCATCAGGTTGCCAAGGCTTCCGACTGATAGCTGAGAAGAAAGCCCGATGGAGCCAAGAGACCCCGATTTCATAAACCTTGATAACACCAATGGGTCGGATGACCTTGAATCCACAACACCACTGGCCAATTCACTGGTAGGTGTGATGACTAAACTAGATATAGGCTAGGTATCAGTAGAAACAAGTGCGCCTAACCCTCTGACCAAGTTCATCAATGTATATAGTGATGATGAGAGTCTGGAAGCATATCAAAGGACCCCTGTGCATGCCCAAGAAGAAAAGGGACCTGAGAAGGCTTCTTCTCCTGAGCCCAAGGTCCAAACCTAGGAGGTCCCAAAAAAGGAAACATAATCCGAAAGTGGCCTCGAAATGAATGGACCTGATGCATCGAAAACTGGAGCAGATAATCCAAAGGACAAGCCCAACCCGGATGAGCCAAAGGAAGGATCCCCGCAAAAGGAAATCAACGATTCAACGGCCAACGAGCAAGTAACAATTCTGTGCCTGACGTCTCTATTCTTCTCAATACTCAGGTCCCTGACAAGCGACAGGCAGAGGCCGAGTCCTCGAAACACAACGAGGGAGTTCAGGAACCCAAAGTTGAACAAGTATACACCACTGGTTACCTGGGAAACACACTCACATGGGGTGATCAACAGATGCCCGAGTCAGTAGAAGAGGTAGTAGATATCTATGTGATCTCTTACGATAAAAAAAGATAGGCCATCTTCAAAAGAACCACGAAGAAGAGGAGGATCATGTTGGACCGCTCCATCCTCATCACTATAGAGGAGAATTTGATAAACATCATTGATGCCTGAACGTTGGAGCTTCTCGGTGTGGGGATGGCGCTCTTGGATGCCACCCTGGACAGGGCTAAATGAGATGGAAAAGAGTTTCCCGCCACCTGGATGGAACTAGAACATTTACGACACCTGGATGAGTACTACTAGGGAGCCACCCAAACCGAAGTATATATGAGAAGTGAGTTTGAAGAAGATTACAAACAATTCACAAAAGAGCAACACCTTTTTACAACAAAGATAGATGAGTTCTAGGAGGACACTCTCATGGTGCTCACAACATGCAAGCACATGGAGCGATGGTATGAAAGGGTGCAACAATCAATAGAAAGACTCGGGTACATTGATGCAGTCTAGCGGGGCCGAGACAAACAAGAACATGGCATACATATGTTAGGAAAAAGTAGTCTTAATCGCATGAAGCGATTAGCCGAGTATTGCGCTAAGATGTCTCAAGACCCACACCGAGAAATTCAAAATAAATGGGTTAGATGCGAGAAACATTGGGGAAAAGTCAACAAATCAATGAAGGATATCGAACTCCACGATTTTGGCACCCCTGACAATTTTGTTGACTTGTGGGACATAGTCAAGTCGCATTCCAATAAAGATTCATTGTGGGCCGAAGAGATTGTGAAGATGACCGATGCGGTACCAGGGAAAGTGAAATTATTTATGGACCACCTGATTAGAGATCGAACTGTAATACATCAGTTAAAATCCAGTCGGGCGAAGTACCAGACACATGCGATAGACATCAGAGGGATACATGTGGCTCTGATGGAGCAGCACAAGTTCCCATGGGCTCAAACCTACGATAGATTGTTTATCATTTGGTCCGAGTATGAGAAATGTTATACTTTCATAGAACTATCTTGAGATGATTGTTAAAGAAACTGTTAGAAGATGACGCCACGTGGCGTATTTTTTCTTTTCTTAAACTGCACTTATCCGTTGTTTTCAGTTGAACTTTAGATTATAAATAAAGACATCGACCAATTAGTTAAGGGTCGATGGTTGTTTCAAGAACTCTTTTTTTACATTTGTTAAGAATTATTTTGAAGCTGTTTTGAATTGAGAAGTCCTTCTGGACCAAAGAAAAGTTATTTTCATCAACTGCATGTGTGATTGGACGTGGAGAAGAACTATTTCCTATCATGTTTCATGAATGATGATGTAATGAGTAAGCGCAATTAATTATGTTGTCAAGTTATCTGGTGCAATATTTTGCTGTTCTTTTCTTTAATGATGAAGATGAATCGTTGTGTTATTATGTGATGAAAGGTTCTGGTAGATGAATTATTTTACTTGTCATTATCTCATTTCATATGTGTTTTCTTTCTGGTAGTTATCATCTCAGACAGTAATTGGATGCTCACATGGTTAATGTATTAGTACTAGGTCTGTGGTATAAAATTGTCGTCTGCATGCTTGAGCAGTGGGTTATCTCAAGTTGAACCTCTTCCCCTTAGTTAAGCTTAATTCCATTTTTGTTTCCAAGTTGGTTTATATCAGCTTACATCTCATATCGGTCCCACCCAAGAGAAAATATACAAAAGAGAATAGTCCAAACTGAAGGAAGAGCCTTCACAAGAAAACGTAAAGCCCATCGATAATTTGGTCGGATCGCAAGATTTGGAGAACCATTGCATTATTAAATTCCACAGAGTCTAATTGGGCCTCAGTGGCGGGTTTTGTTCCTACTGTTGAATCAAGGTATTTAAGACCCATCAACAAAATTGGCGCTAGAAGGAGGCCTGAGAATGAATGGTTGGATATATATTCTACAGAATATTTCAAACAACCTACAGATTCAAAACAACCCACATGCATGGCTAGTCATTCCCAAGACAACCCACACATGCTGAGTACTCCTGGAATGAGTAACTCACCCCAGCCTGAGGAAGAAAATTTTCAGCCTGAAATACCTTATGCTCTTCCTCATGAGGAAGTAAATCAATTCATAAGAATCACAAGAGCCTACGCCCGACAGATCGATGCATTGTCCTTAGCTCCCATGCTCCCTTAAAGAAAAGAAAAAAGTACACTAGTGGTTAGTACTCCCGACGAGGTTTTCGTACACTCGGTAGAAGACTTAATGGATTTCACGATTATCGAAATCCAAGAACCTCTTGATTTGATACCTGAAACGCCAGCCGACGACGTCTCTGAACCGGACAATTTCTAGGAAGAAGAGGATTTTAACTCATCGTTTGAAGATATGGAAGGAAACAACGACCATAATGATGAAATGGGGAACTCGCCTCTGAAAAATCAACCTTGGTTAGCCAGAGACGCTTTGTCCCTCCCAGGACCAGTTCATAACCTTCCCCGTCATCCAGAGAAGTTTCTACCAAAGTTCGATCCCAAAACCTCTAGATTGCTTGAAGATCATATCAAGAAATTTATACTAGCAATCAGACTTATGAACGTCCAACATGAAGATGTAGTATGCAAACTTTTCCCCTATGCATTTGAAAATTTGACTTCCACGTGGTATTTCAACCTACCGATAGGATCTATAACTAGCTGGACGAAGTTACAGAAATATTTTCTAGACAAATTTGTCGAAGAAACTACTATGGGAGCTATGATGGGCGAGTTGTTCACCGCCACCATGAGTTATAAAGAAAGGGTCAAATACTTCAACCAAAGATTCACGACTATATTGAACAAGTTCCATCCCGAAGCTAAGACAACTTAGGAATTGCAAATCGAAGTTTATGCTAACGCTCTCCCATCTTCCATTTCCTTGTTCATAAAAAGTGCTGCTAAACGAACCCTATCTGAGAATTTTGAAGAAGCCAAAACGATAGAATTCCAGATGAAAGGGTGTAAAGAAGGCCAGGTTTCATTAGTTAAGAAAGAATCTCAACCCCCCCCCCCATGAGAGGACTCCTTTTGACTAGTCCGTCGGGGAAACAAGAAGAACAGACTCCCGACAAAGGTAATGGAGAAATAGAAGATCTACAACGCATGGTTAAGAAACTATCAAACAAGATCATAGACATGAAGAGAAACACATGGGAAGGAAACCAAGGCTAGAGGCCCTACAAGCCTTTATCTAAAAGGAACCTACCGTTCAAGGCGATTGAACCTCCCCCAACCAACTTAAATATTGATCTAGGGAATGTGGCATCTGATTCGTTCTGTACATATCATCAGGAAAACCACTCTGAAAGAGACTTCCCTCAATGGGTGCACGCCATGAATTTGATGGCCAATCGGTTTCTAGAGGAAGTCTCTCTGACCGAATGATCGAGCAGTTCAATTATAAATATTGTTGACCAGGAAGAGGTTGAACCACCACAAGATAAAGCCATGCCAATATGGGATCCTGACCTGATTATCCCTTCCGACGACCTGTTTGAGTCTCAAGAACCACCCGTCGAGGTATCCGTGGTACAGACGTGCAGTAAAGGTCCACTTGTCTCAAAAGACATCACTTCTACCCAAACTTCGAGAGATAATACATCCCCCAATCCCCTGAAAACACCTTTTTCTCCCAGTAGGAAACCTATAAGCATCCATACCCAAGAATCTCCCAAACTCGATTACAACGTAGTTGAATATTTGAAGAAGTTAAGGGCGAACATATCAGTCATGGATGTGTGCAACATCCCTCAGCAGAAGTACTTCCTCCTACAATATTTGAACTCAGTAGAAGACCCTACGACTATAAATGGTTAGTAAAGAAATATAGATCCCACAGACCCAGTAAATAAACCAACCGTGAAAACATGTTCGGAAGATAAGAAAGGGAAGCCTTTTGTCCCACCTTTTCTCTTAACATTCGAAGTTTTCAACAGGAATCTCCATAATTATTTAGTGGATTTAGGAGCATCTTCCAACGTTATGCCCTTTTCAATCTGTAGAAAATTAAATTCCATTCCTCTATAGAGCAACAAACACATGATACAGCTAGACAAGACCCAGGTCAAAGTCATGGGGGAACTTAGGGATGTAATGATCAGAATAACGACACATCCTAAATTTGTGCAAGTGATTGACATCATTGTGGTAGACATCCTAGAGGCCTATGGGTTATTACTAAGTCGAGATTGGTTTGAGAAGTTAAATGGGTACTTTAGTATAGACTGGGCACACCTTTGGCTACCACTGAAGGGATACAAGAATATGATCATAATCGATAGGGAGAAATATCTAAAACATACAGTCACTGATCTAGAAACCCTGAATCAACCCTCATCTACATATTTCCCCGTGCTGGGCAATTATTCCCGTGATTCCCACTTCAGAAACTTTTCTCCTCTCTTATTCAATGTCCCCCTCTCTCAAAACTCTAAAAGGGTCTTTCAAGAGAAATTGCTGATACCGACAGAAGACACCCTCTTCTTCCAAGATCCTATGTTAGAAACTACAGAACAAGAGATAGGAGAGCTAGAAAGTAATAAGGAAGGAGAAAAGGGCTATTTTCTTTCACAAATTTGGACCATATACTTTTATGGATCTAAATCATAGGAAGGATCAGGGGCAGGGTGCATCCTCATTGATCCAAAAGGTAAATGTTATTTCCTGTCCTGTAGACTAGAATTTGAATGCACTAATAACACCACAGAGTATGAAGCTCTAATATAGGGGTTAAAGAAATACATAGACTTGAACGTCAAAGAATTAAAAGTTTTTGGGGACTTCGATATTATCATTAGACAAGAAAGGAATACTATACAATGCAATTCCCCATACCTGAATAACTATGGGCAGGAAGTGCATAGGTTAATGGAGCATTTTGAAGCTTTCAATATCACCGCGATCCCCATAGAAAAGAACATCCTTGCCGATTCCCTGGCCACATCTTCTTTGAGGCTATCACCTCTGGAAGACTATGAAGCCTCCTGGTTCACTATGGAACTAATCTACAAACCATCGGTGCCTAACAATATCTCTAATTGGAAGGTCTTTGAAGGAGATGAGCAGATCATAAACTTCTTGACTAACCAAGACAATTTCAAATATTTACCCATCGACGATGAGGTATTCCAGGAACAAGTGATAGAAACTAATCCTCGAATAGGCCAGCCTATTGATAGATTGAAATCTCACACCATCCCGAAAGGGATATATAATCTAGAAAATTTGTTTGACCTGAAAGAACGTTTTAGGGGGCCTAAGAATGCAAAGACCGAGAACTCTTGTCCCCTGCATGAAACTATAAATCTCAGAACCCCAGAGAATCCAAAGAATGTGAGTCTCGACAAAACCATATCTAAAGAGGAAATAAAGTCTTATCTCAAACTGTTTAGACAATATCAAGATGTCTTCGCATGGTCCTACCGAGACCTGAAAACCTACGACACCTGAATCATTCAACACACTATACCATTAAAACCTGAGGTGAAACCTTTCCAACAAAAGATCTGAAAGTATCACCCATCCCTAGAACCTGTCATGTATCAGGAATTAAAGAAAATTTTAGATGCTAAGATCATTTTCCAGGTCAGACAGTCCATATGGGTAGCAAATCTAGTTCCTGTGAGGAAAAAGTCTGGAGAAATTCGCTTATGCGTAGATTTTAGAAATCTCAACAGAGCTTCAGAAAAGAACAATTACCTAGTCCTTCCAATGGAAAAACTCCTACAGAGCGTGTCTAACTCAAATATTTTCTCCCTACTGGATGGTTTCTTAGGTTACAACCAAGTCCTAGTTTTGGAGGAAGATCGTTTAAAAACAACCTTCTGAACCAAGTGGGGAACCTTCGCTTATAAACACATGCCTTTTGGGTTAATCAACGTAGGAGAAACCTTCCAAAGGTCCATGGACGTATCATTTCAGGGACTAATCAACAAGTGTGTGGTAGTGTATCTGTATGACGTAACTGTGTATTCAAGGAATAGAGGAGAACACATCGAACTCTTAACTCAAATTTTCGAAAGGTGTAGGAAATATGATATATCCTTAAATCCAAATAAAATCATTTTTGGCGTTGAGGAAGGTAAGATGTTAGGTCATATTATATCCCAACCAGGTATTCGCATAGACCTAGAAAGGATTAGAGCCATAGCTCAACTCCCGTTACCCCATAACAAGAAAGCTATGCAATCCTTTTTCGGGCAAATAATTTTTGTGAGGAAATTCACTCCTGATTTCGTGGAAATAATCAAACCCTTACAAAATATGATTCACAAAGATATTAAATTTAAGTGGGATGATGAAGGAAAGAATGATTCCAACAATATTAAAACTTCCATATCCCGGGCCCCTGTGCTACGAAGTCCCGATTTCAATAGGGACTTCTTCCTCTATACTTTCACCTCCAACCAGTCGTTAGCCACAGTATTGACTCAGAAGGATGATGATAACAATGAAGCTCCAGTTTCATTCATGATCACTAATCTCCAAGGAGTCGAGCTTAACTATCCTGTTGTTGACAAACAGGCCTGTGCGATTTACAAGGCAGTAAAACACTTCAGGTCTTACATCCTCAAGAACCATAACAAAGTGATTGTGCATCACCCTGCAGTCCGATCCTTGTTTACTCAACAAGATATGGGGGAAAGAAGAGGGAACTGGATGGCAGTAGTCCAATAATTTTATCTAGATATAAAACCTGGAAAACTTGTTAAGGGGCAAGGGTTGTGCAAACATGCAGCTGAAGCCCAGGACCAAGCAAATGAATATTCTGGATGGGAGAATGAAATGGAATTGTGGTGTGGTGAAGCTTCATACATTTCCCCAGGGCCCAAGGCTTGGTCTAAGAATCTGACCTACCTCCTACAACATGGGGCCTGCCTAGAAAATCTCAACCCCAGGGAAAGGAGAGATCTCAGGTTAAAATCTACACAATACCGCCTCATAAATTTGGTACTCTTCCAGATTAATTATGATGGACTACTCTTAACATGTATCAAACGTGAAGATGCAGACAAGGTACTGAAGAAAATCCATGATGGCCCTGCCGGTGGGCATTTCGTAGGAAATACCACTGCTCATAAGATACTGAGAGCTGGTTACTATTGGCCCACCTTGTTCAAAGATGCCCATACCTATGCCAGAAATTGTAAAACTTGCCAAGTAAGCACATGGAGGGAGAATATAGCGGCAATCCCACTCCAACCAGTAATTGTCTCTAGGCCTTTTGAGCAATGGGGGTTAGATATCATAGGATAAATCACACCAAGCTCTTCAAAGCAACACAAGTACATTCTGACTACCACTGATTACTTCACAGAATGGGTAGAGGCTATCCCTTTGACTCATGTAAATGAAAAAGTAGTGATCCTATTCATAGAGCAACAACTAATCACAAGGTTTGGTGTCCCTTCTATCCTGGTTTTTGACAATGCATCTTATTTATCTTCAACCCAATTGACGGAGTTTTCTTTGGACAAAGGAATCATAATTAAGTACTCTGCAAATTATTACCCACAAGGAAACGAGGTGGCATAATCGACCAATAAGAACCTAGTAAGGATACTAAAGAAGACGGTTGCAAATAACCAAAGGAATTGGCATAATCTACTCCATAATGCTTTATGGGCTGATAGGGTCACACCCAAAGAATCCATAGGAAATTCCCTATACTTCCTAGTTTACAGACAGGAAGTTATTCTCCCAAATGGGCTTTATCTTCCATCTCTTCAACTAGCCCAAGATTCAAACGAGGATCCCTCCTCGGTCATACAAAAAAGAATTGATACTCTGCTCATGCTAGAAGAAGAGAGAGAAAAGGATAAGTCAAAATTCATAGCTCACCAATAGGTAGTGAAAATATGGTTTGACAAGCATAAGGCCAAAGAGAAGGACTTCGAAGTAGGGGACCTAGTCCTAAGGTGGGACAGAGAAAATGAACCAAAAGGGAAGCATTCTAAGTTTCATAATCTGTGGCTTGGACCTTTCTAGGTGGCTGCGAATATTGGGGTAGACACTTATCAATTGAAGAATCTGAGGGGGGAACCTGATGCCCTCCCAGTGAATGGCCAAGCCCTAAAACAAATTTTTCAATAATTAAAAAAAAAAAAAAGTGTGTGTTTTTATGTTTTGTTTGAGTGTTTTCATGATCGCGAAATACTTTTTGTTTTTGTTTTCTTTAGCTTTCGTTTTTTTTTGCGCTTTTGAAAGGTGTGTTTAGAAAATCCATGGTTGAACTTAAGTCATGCGACATAGCGAACTCTATTCCAAACTCATCTCTCACATACAACACGAGAAGCATCAAGGAGCTTGTGGTTTCTTTGAGGGGTCCTCTATCTAACCTGTGTAAACGAACAACTTCGGAGAAATGTCAGAAGTGTTTTCTCGGTGGTTTGGTGACACCTTAAGGGAAAGAAGGAAAGCTGGAAAGGACTACATGAACCTAGAAGAAAAATCTAGAAAAGGATCTGCCTTAACCATCTCACCTTGCAAAATAAACATACATCATCCTCTCCCACTCCCTCATGGAATCATGCTGAAATTAAATTGATATTATCAAAAGAGTGAAAAGTAGGAGAGGGTATGCAGATATCTCTGTCGGGGCTATAGATGCTCGATGGCAGCGGAGCAAGGTATGTGATGTCGGGGTGACTTCGTCGGGGCTATGGACGCTTGTTGGCAGTGAAGCGACACCAAAGCATGTGAGTAGAGGTAACTAAAGGCTTCACGCCAATGAATTCTTTTCTAAACTCTTGTAAAATAGGGCATGCGCTAGGGTTACAGGAAATGAAGGAGGAATAAAAGGTGAAAACCCCATGGGCAGACCCAGAAGCATCAACTGAAGAAGTTCAAAATGCAAGGGTAAAAGAGGCTCGGATTCAAAACCAGTTAAGTTCTCCACCTGCTTCTGTATCAGTCGAGCCCTGAGGAAGGAACAAAGATTCTTCTTTCACCCAATAAATCTCCATTTGTTGAGCACTCAACACACTCTAAAATTCTACGTCAAATTTCACTTTTTGGGTACCACTTGATCTCTTTTGAATGTCTAATTCGATCTTAGTATGAAAAGGTTGTCTTTGCTCGTCTTTTGTTTTTCATTTTAAGTCTTTCAAAGTTTCTCGAGCAAACAAAAATCATCATGAATTAAAAAAGACTAAAATTTGATTAACAAACTGACAACCAAATTTTTTCCCCCGACGCGCTAAAGGAGTTCGGCATCGGGAAGGACTAGAGATGACAAATTTCACCTGAGAGGACCAAAATAGCTAAGAACCGACCTCCATCGACGTCATCAGACGACAGTATTAATTACGCGACAGGTGCTACACAAGAATATCGCCGATGACAGACCCTTGTCGGTGTCGGGAAGTTTTGAAGAGAGTAAGCATCGCGCAAGTAAAGGAAGGATATCATCAATTGTTGACTGCCAAAATGTTTTCAGCATCAGGGATTTACGAAGATGTAACCTGCAAAGAAACTACGCACTTGAACAGATCCCTAATACTCGTTGGCATCAACCGCCTAGGTTTTATGTTATCTCCCATGTCATGCGTCAAAATTTGTCGGCATCGGAAGTTTTCTAAGAAGGATACCAATGGAAACATACGCAAGGTATCACCGATCCCCGACTTGTCCACTGAGAAATGTGACATGATGGAACATTTTAGCTCCAAGATACGCTAGATACGACGCATTTAAAAGGTTAATTAATTCTAGGATCGCGCATTAGTTGCTAATTCATGTGTAAACCAAAAGAAATGTTTAAGCCTCCCGATACAATGCATCTCCCTCCACACCTCCACCGTCAACCAACATAGAATTTATTTGTAGAGATTCAACGGTAGGTTGTTTTGAATTGCATCCATTACTCGTATTAACTGGTTGATACGACTAGTAGGATCTCTCTTGTTATATTATTTTGAGTCATTATGTATGAGCTCATTCTGTGTACAAATAAGTTCGGAGCACCCAAAGGAGAAAGACTAGTGATTCAGAGAAAGATTCAAAGGTCTAGTGAGTATTACAACAACAAATTTAGCAAGCACTACAGGAACAATGCCTCTGAAGAAACCCACCACCAGGAAATCCCCAAGGGCTTCGAATCTAAAAGAACCAGAGGAGGGAGAAGGTTCCCCCCCAGCAGTCGCAAGGCAATTGGAATTCGCTCCAAATCTAGTGCCCATCATTAAGACAACCACCAAGAAGGCCTTCATCTAGCCCCCAACCTTTGGAGACATAGAGGCGAACATCGGCAGAAAAACAATATTCCCTCACTGGGAAGAACTGTTTAATAAAATCAAGAAGGAGGAAACCCTCGAGTATGCCCCGCAAAATGATCTTGATACATGAAAACTCGACGATGATGTTCTTGCGAATGTACTCAAGGCTTATTTTCTTTAATGATGAAGATGAATCATTGTGTTATTATGTGATGAAAGGTTCTGGTAGATGAATTATTTTGCTTACCATTATCTCATTGCATATGTGTTTTCTTTCTGGTAGTTAGTATCTCAGATAGTAATTGGATGCTCACATGGTTAATGTATTAGTACTAGGCCTGTAGTATAAAATTTTTGTCTTCCTCTTCCCCTTAGTTATGATTAAGTCCATTTTTGTTGCCAAGTTGGTTTATACCAGCTTACATATCATATTGGTCCCACCCAAGAGAAAATATACAAAAGAGAATAGTCCAAAATGAAGTAAGAGCCTTCACAAGAAAATGTAAAGCCCATTGATAATTTGGTCGGATTGCAAGATCTGGAAAACCATTCCACTATTAAACGTCACAGAGTCTAATTGGGCCTCCATGGCAGGTTTGGTTCCTACTGTTGATTCAAGGGATTCAAGACCCATCAACACCTCCCAAATTCCCGAAGGCCTGAAGCGCCGAAGTGGCTGAAGTCCCGAAGTGTTCGAAGCACATGAAGTCCCGAAGTGGTCTAAGTCCTGAAGTGTCGAAACACATGGCAATAGATCCTTCGCTTCGGTGGTTTTTCCTTCGCAGGGTTTTTCATGTTTCAATTTCAAAACACCCAAAGCCTGAAGGCCTGGAGTAAGCCTCTGTAGTTTGATTCAAATGGAAACGCGATGCCATATCTAGAGCTCCAGAGGAAAGAAAAGGGGAAAAAGTGAGATTTGAGTTTTTATTTTTCTGGAGCTCGAAGACCCGAAGGGATCTTAGCCATTGATCCAAGAGACACGCATCGCCAGATCTAGAACTCTGGGTAAAAACACAAACGGTAAGTGAGGTTTGAGATTTGATTTTTTCGGAGCCCGAAGACCCAAAGGAGACCTTAGTTGTCGATTTAAGAGGATATGGGGCATTCATCAGTATGGACATCTGACGCACTCGTCGGTCGTGACACTCGACACCTATTCAACAATGACACATGGCACTCAGTCCAGGAAGTCGTGGTTCTCTTCTTATTAGTGACACATGTCACTCTTCTTTCATGACATATCAACATGGTGACGTCAGTCCACCACATCAGATCATCCTCCGGGAGGTGTTATTGGTCAACATCAAAAGGAGCGATCCCCCTCGGGGAACAGTTTGGTGGATTCTAAAGTTGGCAGGTGGTTAAGCTTGGAAGTTGTGATAAATCTAGTAGGTGCACCCATATCTAATATTGGGACCAGATCTATGGCCACATTTCATTACATTGACACGACATGCTCAGGCGATAATTTTCTTGAGCGGCCCCGCAATTCAAACTGTGGTTTGGAAAAAGTAATACGTGGGGAAAGGTGGTGGATTTCGAGCTCAAAAGTGGTGTGAACCCAAACCACCTTTGAGCAGCCCCACAACCATGTTTTTATATAGTGTCCTATCCAAGAGAAGCATGTGGTCGCGCCCCTTGGAATTAAGCCACGTTTCAATCCTAATAAAAGGTAGTTAATGAAAGTGGACTTGGTGGTTGAAACCTTGGCTCATTCCATAAATGGAAGGCATGGAAGGCCTGGCCGTGGGGACTGAACTGTCAGCTCGTGGTACCCTGCAGACAGATTTCCCTGCAAAAACCATGTTGATCTGAGCTCGTGTTTGACAGAGGGATACATGCATAGTCTGACAGAAGACTGCTTGGACACAATGATTTGAATGTAGTGATTAGATCACACTCCTAATAGTTGGGGAATGTTCGAGTATAAATAAGTAGTTTTGATTTTTTTTTAAGGTTGTCAACTGGTTGAGAAGAGCTCCTATTTTGTAATGTTTTGATGCCATAATTGTTCTCTGGTTATGCATAATATTTGAGACTTTCAGATTAATAGAAGTCATCATCTTTTCATCTCTTTGTAAAAAACTGTGCTAAAACACTCGGGCATCGAGGATCCAGTCGAGGGTTTTTATTTTGTTGGAATGTAGGTTTGATTGCAGCAGTATCGTGACCAATTTTAGTCAGCTTCCTTGTGATATTTTTCCCTCTTACACTAAATGGCTCGGGCATGGAGGATCCAATCGAGTTGTTGTAGCTGCATGGTGATGTAGGTTTGATCATTTTTTTGTTGTGACTATGTTGTTTGGACATATTTCAGTGTCTGAAACATGAGCTTAAGAGTGATCTTGAGTCTGAGTTTTTCTTCTCCAAGCTACTTGAAGGCCTGACGCCCATAACAGTCTTGTCTACCTTTCTCACTAAGTCTTCCCTCTGCTCACACTTAAACTCAATTCATCGACTGAAGTTGGTTGTGGCCCTCACTTCCCTGTACATTTCTTGTCCAGTTATGTGTTGAACATCATTCATATATTGAGTTTTTCCCATTGACCTCCACTCATATAAACCAAACATCCACCAAAAACTATGATGGGTACTGGGCTTATCCTCCCACAATCTGAGGGTGACTCTCAGTGCTAACATGGATGAGAGATGTTGATGATCCATGTACTTTGTGTAATAATTTATGTTCTTCTTCATCATTTACACATCGTAGCACTAAACCATCGACATATATCCTAAACAAGGAGTCCCCTAAAATGATATACTTAGAAGCTTCAAGGAAGAGCATCCTTCTTTGATGAGTATATAAGTCATCTGGGCACCTTTGATACTGCAAAAAATACACCATATTTTTATACCAAGGATGCTCATATATAGAGATATTTTGATTTTCAATATAAAATAGCTCTGAAAGAGGATTATCTTAATCGTCAAGTTCTTCACTTGGCTCAACATGCTGAGCTAAGTGAAGGGATAAGTCTTGTCCCTTTTTCGTCTTTGAATTCATGATTTCCAAATCATGCTCTTGAATTTTTTTAAGCCAATGTGCATTTTTTCCTGAAAGATAAGTTTGTGAAATTAGAAACTTCATAGCAGACAAAGGGACTTTTACCTGGGTATGTTTTCCCAAAATAAAATGGTGAAATTTTTCTATAGCATTGACAAGAGAGAAAGCATGTTTCTCAATGTAAGAATATTTGACCTCATCATCTGATAGACTTTGACTCATGTAAGATACAAGTTTTTCAATGTTCTGGTCATCACATTGTAAGAGGATAACAAAAATTGCTTCCTCAGTGGCATTGGTATATACTATAAAATCTTTCTCAAAATTCGGTTTTGCCAAAATCGACGCATAACTGATTGCCTTATTAATCGTACAAAAATAATTCTCAACATCATTTGTCCAAGAAAAAGAATTATCTTGCTTCAAAAGATTATGTATGGGTTTAACCATGATAGCAAAATTGGGAACAAATCTAAGAACAAAATTAATAATTCCCATGAAAGCTTGAACTTCTTTCTTGGAGGTGGGGGCAGGGAGGTTTAGAATGGAAATAATCCTCTCAGGATATATACTTATATCTCAATTGGAAACAATGTGACTGAGAAAATTACCCTCCGTGACACCGAAAATAGACTTGAAAGGATTCAAATAAATGCCAAATTTTCTGCAGTGCATGAGAACGTTTCTAAGATTACCAAAATGATCCAATCGATTTTTAGAATAAACAGTCAAATTATCAAGATAAACTTGGATAATCTTACCGATTAGATCGTCAAAATCTATCTGCATATCTCTTTGAAAGGTGGCACCTGCATTATATAAGCCAAAAGGTATGTGTTCGTAAGAAAATGTGCCCCAACATGTGGTAAATGTGGCTTTATACCTATCAGTCCTTTTTACCTTTATTTGATTATACCCAAAGAAACCGTGAAGTAAGGACATCATTTGATACCTACAACCTATTGTAGAATCATTTCCATATTGGGAAACATAAAATGGTCTTTGACACTCTCCCTATTAAATGCGCGAAAATCAACACATAATATGATCTAGTTGGTAGTTTTCCGAAGAGGGACCATATTTGAAACCTAGTCAGAATACTTAACTAGAAATATTATATTAGATTTCAAAAAAAATTCCAATTATTTTCTAATAGTGGCTTCTAGTGTAGGGTTAATAGGTATTTGCCTTTTCCTAAATGCTTTCACCCCTTCCTTGATAGGAATGTCATGTTGTATGAGAGCAGTATCAAAACAATGAAGATCCTCATATGACCAGAAAAAAACATCTTGAAATTCATAGAGTAATTCTATGAATTTCATTTTTTCTTCATCAGAACATTGGGCACCTACTTTAACGATATTTGTATATTAGGATGTCCCAATATTCAAGGAAATGGTATCACTAATTTTCCTTTTTGACTCCTATTCCTTATGTGTTTCCTTGTTTCCTAAATCACTTGACGAAAATGAACATTCGAGAGGAGACAAGCCATTAGGAAATTTGTCATCTTCAACTGAGATGATTTCTTTGGGATTAAACACATTTTGTATGAAAGCGCAAATGTATTTATCACTCAGGAAAACCTACCATGATTCTATGTCATCAGGGATGTGAGGGCGATATAGAGATTGGAACGTACAATCAAGTCTTTGAGGTAAAAGTTGTTGGGTAGGAGATACTACAAAAACAACTAACCTATAAGTCATTGAATTAAGTTCCCTCTTAACATGAGTGATGACGAATGATACAAAATTTGAGATCAACATCCAAACAACTTGAGTATAATGCTTATGTAACTTATTGCTTGCTACGTAATTTTTTCGTACAAGATTCACAATAAGTTCAGAATCACCAAAAACTATAAGGTGACCCACAACCAAGGTTGTATGCATTTTCGATGCCTAACAATAAGGAGTCAAACATGGTGACATTGTTTGTGCAAGAAAATTCCAACCTATAAGAGAAATAGTGGATTTTACCTACACGAGAATATAGAATTATGTCGGCTCCATTTCCTTCATTTGAACATGAGCCATTGAAATGCATGTTCCACATTCCATCACCAAAATCAACTGGTTCAAGTATAGTGTCACCTTCATCAACCAATATAGAGTACACTCCCAAATCCTCTTCGAGATAATTTACATTAGGTTGGGGAACGATCTCTATATACGGTGAAATTCTTCCTTCCCTAAGGACTATAATGTTCTTTCCATTCCAAGAGATGGAAAAATGTGTACCATCAAGTGAAAGGTGTCCACCAATTAAGGCTTTCCAATCTCTTCCTAAAATAATTGAATAGTTACTCACCGACATATCAATTACTTGGATGTTGATGGTTGTTCTTATCTCGGGATGCACACACAAAACTACGGTTACATCCTTGATTTCACCTATAGTTGATTGCTGCAAATTGTTATAAGAGAGCATGCTTCTAGAATTTTTGTTAGTGAAAGATAATCCAAGCTCTTCCATGATAATTTTAGACATCATGCTTGGACCATAACCGCCATCAATTAAGAAATAATGAGCTATTTTATCCATGATTTTTTTTGAAATATAGAAAAGGGTTTTTTTTACGGGGTTCATAAAATTATTTACACCTATCTTATTTACAGTTGAGTCCTCTTCCTTTGACTCTTCAAATAGATTATCTATCGTAGAAACCTTTCCTTCCATGAAGTCCTTGAGATGCTTCTGTTGTTCTGGGATGAAAACCATGTCCAAAAGAGTAGCATCATCTTTGATATTAGCCAATTGATTTAGGATATTTTACTTAGATGAGGGAAGAGGAGAAGACACTCCTTGATTCTCTGAAGTTCTAACAACTTGTGTATCAACACTTTGAGAAGATGAGCTTGGGGAAGAAGAATTACAGGGAATATCAAAATTTCCCTTGGCAGTGTAAGATTTATTCCTTGTATTTATTACCATAACATCCTCTGGTTCAGCCCAATCTAAAACAACGATCGTAGTATCAAGACATTTTCCAAGGATATTATCTGTAGCATTCTTTTTAACCTCGCAGGTATTTTCATCATGATTTTCTTCACAAAAATTACACCAACTCCGAGTCATTATGGCCTTCAGTTGAAAAGTGTTTTCATTTGTGTTTCTAAAAGGCGTTAGGGAAGAAGAAGAATCCCTAGGGGAAGAGGAAGAGTAATTTCCTTTTCATTCGTAATCTATCATCCTATTGTTCATATCTTGCATGAGTTGTAGAATGGCAGACATGTGTGTTTTCTTGACCAAGTCTCCCTTAGGAAGACGCGTTCTTTCTAGTTGATCTTCATATTCTAGGAAATCCTAAAGGGAAGAACGAAGGTTATAGATATCCTTCTCTTCAAGTCTATGATGATACAAAGAAGGTAATGCATTATATTGATGCATGAAAGTAGCTTGATTTTGAGGACAAATTAGTTCAGGAATTTGATTATATAGTTTGGTGAAATGAAGGTTAAAAGATTTAATGGTTTCACTATCCTTATACGAAATAATGTTGTATTCTCTTAACTTCTCATCTAGACTTTTGGGATTTCCATAAGTGGATTTGAACCAATAAATCAATTCTTCCCAAGTTGAAAGGATTTTGGGAGGGAGGTCAAAGATTTTTTCTGTGACTTTCCCTTCGAGAGAATTAACAAATAAACACAGGCAGGTGTCATTATTGTTAGCCTCTATGTTGTGACAAGAATTAGAGAATTCTACCAAGTGTCCATTTCGTAGTAACAATACCATTTCCTGACAACCTAGGTAAATGATCCTTAAATTTTGGTAATGGGTGGGTGGCTGGTGCGAGATTCAAGGGAGAAGATACATACCATTGAGTGGTTGTAGCATCTTCCTCAAACTGGAAAAGTCCATATTTCTTAATGACCTTAGTAGGGTTGGTAGTGAATTGAAGAGGAACTTGATGACTGTAGATACTACCAATCATTGATGAAGCATAAGGTTGTGAGGAGGAGGGACCTCTGGTGCCACTACCACTACCCACAGATGTCATGTGGAAAGTGATAGGTATAGGTGATAAAGATGAACTAGAAGAATCAGATAAGGTTCACTTAAGAGCACTTTGTTGATTTGATAATAAAATTTCCCTCCTTCCTATTTCAAAAATACGGGTAGATTTAGGGGACAACCCTCTTCTCCTTCAAGAAATGCGAGGATTAAAGGACATGGAATAAAATATCGAAAAGGGAGGTTACTGTTTATTTTTGGGCTGCCTTTTCTTGGCTTCTTAACATTCACATATGTTTATGTCCCTTACAATTATTTCCCAAGAGCGTTAAATCTCAGCACAAGTACTAGCAATTTCTAAAATAGTGTTTAATAAGGTCAATGAAATGTTGGTTTGGTCATCAAGACCGTTTCCAATATTGGGTTTTCTCGTAACAATTACTCTCATGGAAAAAATCAGTCAAAGAGTAATCAGACAAAACAAAAAAAAGAAATATAATCATGATTGAATCAACCAAAGAGATATGGAATATCTCCCCAGTATGGTCGCCAAATAAATGTTGAGGAAAATTTATGAAGAACCTTAATCGAGCATTTCCAAATCTTGCTAGGCTAAGGCAATATAGTTGGGAATGTTACTTGAGGGTTTATAGCCTTTAATTCAAAACAATCCCTTAATCCACAGGTAATATGTACTGGGAACTAAGGACGATTTTATATGTTAAATGTAACTGTTAAAAAGAAAAGAAGCGGATATATACATAAGTGTGTAAAGAAACATAACGAGAATGAAACATAGATGAGATTAAAAGTAAAATATGAATAATATCATAAGATACACATGTGACACTGAAATCAGAAAATTGATTTTTTTATATTAATTTCATTATGAGATACAAAGAAAAATTCTCTTTACAAACCCCTGTAATGGTGTGACCAAAGTCATATTTAGAAGCCTCGGATGGACACCATACAAAAAGACTCTAATTGAGCTTTTATTCTTCTTCAAACAAGTTATGGTAGTTCAACTACCTTTCTTTTGTTAAGATTTAGTTAGCTTAACCAGTAGTTTGAGACAAATAGATAATAATAAAATAAATATGGGTCTATTAAATAATAACTAAATAGGTGGGACCTCTAATCTCTTTGTCAAATTTTAACAAAATATGACGACTCCTTGTTACTCCCTTTTTATTGACTTCAATAATCAACATAATGTGAAATATAATAACCCAAGATATCATCCAACATTTTCCTTGTAACTCCCATTCACATAAATAGTCAAACATTTTATTATTAAGAAAAATAAAACATGATTGTTGACCAAAAATAGGATAATATCCACGTTGTCCAAAACATTTTGTCTAAATATATGCTTGTCATCCAAAAAAAACAATATGTTTCCAAACCAACAACAACATCAAAATCCATATTTTCTATGAGAGGCGGTTTGCCTCTTTTCACTAACTACTGGCCTCTTTTGATCTTTCTGTTGGAGCCTTATTCTGATTGGAACCTAGAGGATGGATTTCGTTGATGACATGGGAGCAATTTTCTTTGATGTGAAGATGGAAGGACATAGATTCAGAGGAATTTTCGGAAGAGCTAGGGGAATTGGCCACTTTTTTCCTTTATCAATCTCTGGTTCGGGCATGGTGGTTTTGATCCTTTTGCTTGCATGTGAGGACTAGGCAGGTGAAACAATGCGATCAACTTGGTCATTTGGATTGAATGGAGGTGGAGGAGGAGGAAACATAAATGACATCTTAGGCCAACCATTATGATTTGTAGCAGGTTGATGGATGATCTCTTTCCAACCATCATTGGCAGGTGGTTCTGGTTGCATAGAAATGTGAGGGGGAACACGAATACTAGAGAATTTTTGATGTGGCTGGAAAGAAGGCCTCTCAGGTCGGGGTTGGAGAATCCCTTAGCCAACTAGGTTGAAGAACCCAGCTTGAAAAAGTTGATTTAGTTCTTGCAGATCAACGTCAAAATGTATCGAGAATCATGGCCTTCTATGTTAATGTTTAAGCCATTATTATAGATGTTTTCATTTCATTAGATAACAATAGAATAATCCAAGATCACTGAGAAATACACAATCACAAGAGACACAACATTTATCCTGGGAAACCCTCTAGGGGAAGAAAACCCAGCAAAACTTCCTTA
>SNQJ01S0004349.1:62284-73120 GCA_010110895.2 Picea sitchensis
AATACACAATCACAAGAGACACAACATTTATCCTGGGAAACCCTCTAGGGGAAGAAAACCCAGCAAAACTTCCTTAATATAGATAGCCAATACAATGCCAAGAGATCTCTTAAGCTAATACATAAATTCCTCTCCCAGATATGCGCCACTCTCTCTCTCCTTCTTCTCCAACAACAGATCTTAACTTGTCTCTTAAAATGAGCAAGTGAGTTGTGTCTAAGTGAGGCACTAACCTCCTTTATTTATACAAGTTTGGCATGTGTGAAGTGTCTCTTCACTGGCAGGGCCGACTTCTCAAACTGGGTGGGTAAACCCACCTTTATTATATTTTTGGGTCTCTTTAATATCTGTTGGGGCCAACTTCTTATTCTGCCTATTACAATTGTCTTTTGACCAATCCGAAAAGGGCATTTGTTCCTATTACAATAACCGGCATGATCAATCCACAATGGGGATTGATCCTATGAATAATATATCGATAATAATAAGAATACACTTTGCAGTTACATTATTTCAACATTCTATGGATTCTTTGACAATTGTTTCCTCTACCTATGTTTACACCTTTGCCATTGTTGCCCCTACTAAAAAAACTCATCCTGAAGCAATATTTCAATAAGAATACAATTTTTTTTAACAATCCATTCACTAATACTCTACCTAAATAAAATCGAGATGTTGGATCTATTATTCACAACAAAAGCATATTCAATCCATCCATTGATACAATCCACCAAACATTGAATTTAATAATTAATTGCAAATGAACAGGGAAGTACAAGGTTATTGAGAAGATGGGGGGCTTTGTAATGAATGAAAAATGATATCATGATGGGAAATAACAAATGGTATTGTTCAAGAAAAATGGAGAGCCTTTCCTTTATAAAACAATGCCTTCATATTGAAACCTTCACTCAAATCATCATCCAAATCCTTTGAATGAATTTAGAATAACAAAAAAAGGAAGTGAATTAAATGTTATTGGGAGGATGATGGGAATATAATGAGCAAAAAATGCTATCATGGTCGGGAGTAAGATGGTTACTATTCCATTAAATAAAATATCATTCATTAATTATATAGTTCATAATAATATTCTCTTCTGGAAATATTTTACTACTATTCGCTAAGCCGATTTAGAAAACAAGAATTCTCTTAACCAAATATCATTTGAGCCACAACCATTTATTTTATAACACTTCATCATACAACATCCATGAACTACAACCTTTAAACTTTTTAATATCAAATTCAAGGAAAATTCCAGAACTATCAACTTTCGTAGTCTTCCTTTTATTTGTTCTCCAAACCATAGATATTCTTTTAAAATGGTAAAGCGATCTGTAGGAGACCAATATTAAAGTATTTTGGATTTACAACAATCATAACTAAAATATCTTAAATCGACATGAAAGAGTGAAAGGAATCACAATGACCTTTCGATGGTGTATCAAAAATTTTGCTAAAACCTCAAATCATTAGTGGCGAAATCAAAGTGGCTTGAAAACCTGAGTGTGAGTTTAATAATCAACAAATCCTATTAAATTCATAAGTCAACTGAATTTGTGGTGGACAAATAACACAATGAGACCACAATTTTGAGTTTTTGAATCAATTTTATGATTATTGGGGCAAGAAACAAGACTTCAATTTATTTACATGTTCGAACTCAATGGGAAACAAGGCCTGAAACGAAATAGAGTAGGTGTGAGATTTGTAGTGCACCCATAAGAACGATGATAATAATTCCTTCCCAAAAATTTTCTTTGAAAACTTCCAAGGTGACAACATTTACCACATACAAATTTTCCAAGGTCTAGGTCTAGCTAGGGTAATATAAGAAACCTCCATTGCCCTTTTCTTTTACAAAAAAATAGAACACTTTAGAAATTAGTCATCGAATCTGAGAAAACACAAACTTAATTGCTATAAAATATTTTCCAATTGTATAGTTTCCAACGTTTGTTCCAAACATAATGAATCCATGTAATACAACAAGAGTATAACGTCGAGAAATAACTCGGGTTCATATCAATCTTATGCTAACAGGAAAACAAATATATCGCATTTTGCACAGCCAGGATGCAAACAAAACACCATAGACTTTGTATCAATAGTATAAATACAACGTTTTCTCCAAGCACAACATAATTCATACCCTAACCCAAACACATAGTCGAGCTATAGTTCTGGTTTGAGTTGCTCAAATTCCCAAAAGGAAAAAAAAGGAAAACCCCAAATCGAAATGCTATAAACTTTGCAGAACAAATACATTTTATATGCAAAGTCCTAGAGCCAACAAAGCGATTTTAACTCGAGCAGAGTTTCAATTTAATGAATGAAGATATAAAAGTTTTGTACCTATAAAAGTAAAGCTAATGAAACCACGAGACACAACTCCTTAAAGGCTGATGGTGGAGTTTCTATTTACCAAAGTGCCCACAACAAATACCAAAAACATAGTGAAGGTCGTTCTCTGAGATAGGGTAAGAACGACGTGCAATAAATGCACGTCACTTCCCATCTCCCATTATTAAATGTCACCAACCATAGAATAATGAAGAATGATAGCTTCCATCAACCCTTTATACATATATCCATTGAAAAGTGACTATACGAACTTCTAATATAAAAAATCAGGTCCAAAACCAACACAAGGATCCACAACATATACAATCCGCCAAAGAAATTCCATACCATATGATGACCCATTGGCCAAACATAAGTTTGTGTATAATTCACGCTTAGTGTTATAGTAGAGATGTAGCCAGGGAAAGAATGTCTAACGACATAACATTTCTTTTCAAATCAAATTATAAACCAATCATCCATAAATTGCAATTAGAACTAGAGTTTTTCTTTTGTTCCCAATTGTGTAATTATTCTTGTAATGCAATAATAAGCGAAGCTTTGAAATCTTAACAAGAGGAGTCATTTACTTTTATTATTGCTCGATATGGGTTCCACCTATTTATTATTAATAACATGTATGTATAAATGCATTGAAACTTATTTGCAGGAAGGGATCTCATGTTACATTTTTTTTAGGCGTCAACAGTGGGTATCATTTTAATATTTGAGGCATTCTAGCATGTGTATGAAAGGTTGTTTTTTATTATGAGACATTTTCTTTGGAAAATGTTCCTTTTACCTTGTTTAAATGTTTTTGGTTGAATTGGGGCATTCAATTAGATGGTCACCCTTAGGATGGGGTGTTTCTGGGAGCTTCCTTTAATGAGTCATCGTGCCACTCCCGACCATACTTACCACTTTCAATCATTATTTCCCCTCATGATATCATCTCTTAGGATTTTGGGGTAGATTTACCCTAGAAGGGACCATTCCTCATTTCATGGGAAGAAGGGGTTGAAGGCCCAGAGGGGAGTTATCTGGCAAAGGATAAAATCCTAATGAAAGAACCTTCCAGATGTTTCTCCTAGGGGATCCCAAGATAGCAATGAAAATATTCTCCGCAAGAAAATAAGGACCCTGTGAAAAGAATAAATAAATAATATTAAAGGAACAGTTGAGGATAGGGGGTCTCATCATGAGCCATCCTATCATGTCCATGGGTATCTAACAGTATGATGGCCATCACACCAGGGTAATGGCTATCAGTTGCATGACTAAAAGAAAGGGGATCTCATCATGATCCAACCTTCTCATCTCTGTGAAAGTACTTGTGGGTGACACTACCATTACCTGGTCACCACGCTAGGGAAGTGGCCTCCAACTCACCCTATGCTATATTGAAATAATATACAAAGAAATAAATATAAAAAAAAAATGATGGGCTTGGAAAAAATGCATTATGGATGAAGGTGCAACACACCCTCCATAAAGGCACCCATAAATGAGATACTATGGACCCTTGCAAATCATGAACCTTATGTCCATTGAGTACTTCCCCTATCCATTCCACTTCGTTCACATGACTTATATAGGGTTGTTCCTGGACTTAGGGGGTTTGATCCGTTGAAAATAAGTACCATGCTAACCCTCCCACAACCAAACTTGGCAAAACATCTAGTTTATTAAGAACATGTTTGTATGATGAAGTCCTGGTATACATGCTTTAATGGCTCTTTTATTGACTTGATTTACTCATCATGATGATTTGAATTCAGATCCTTGGAGGGCGTATCCATTTGTCTTGTAGGTACAAGTTGGTGGCCAATTTTGGAGGAGAAAGCCTAGCTTGGGCTTCCCTGGGGAAAGCAACCCATTGGATGGATGACATAGGCCCACATTCCAGACGATAGAGAGATGCCTTGAGAGGCCTAGGAGACAATTGGATATACATATCCCACCCTTTGCATGCCAAATGAATTTCCCAAAATGGGAAAAACATCACACCCTAGGGGCTTGACGTCACACTTGGGGGGCATGTGGTGGTTGATGATGAAACAAAGCATGACACATGGGATTTTGAAGTGGAGAGGCTCGAGATGATTTCCACATGGCCTTTGGAGGCCCTACCTTGCAACCTAGCTCCAATGACTTGCTCAAATTGTCAAAACGTCCTCCTTCAAGGGATGAAGTCACCTTTGTTTTAGGGTTTTCTATGTGTAAAATGGTGTTAAATTATTGTAAAGGAGAAATACAACGGATGTTCTCTTGTTGTCTTGTGTTTTACCCTAATATTATGGACAATTGTGCACAATTTATGTTTAGGAGGATGATATAAATTGAGATCACCTCTTTTCATTTTTAGATAAGACATACCTCTCCATTGTGAGAGGCTATTGGATTGAAATTTACGCTATCCTTGATCATTATCTCTCTCTCTCTCTCTCTCTCTCTCTCTGCACTTTTCTTGGTTTTTCTAGGCTATTGGTGGAAAAGTGATGCGCTAGGCTTGGAATCTCTTTCTCTTGCATGTGGATGTTCTAAATCTTGGAGATAAGGTTTTGTTCAATGCTATTTATGAATTTGGTAAGAGAAATATGAATTTATTGTCTTTTTATATTTCTTTAAATTCTATAATTTGTCACTTTTCAAACCCTTGGGAGAAGTATAAGGGCATACACCCTCCCGAAGGTATATTCATTTTCTTGTTTTGGAGGAGATTATTATGCACAAGTTGCCTTGGAGAATTACAAGGGCATACACGCTCCAAGTTATTCTTGTTTTGGTTTGAAAAACCCTATGAATTACAAGGGTATACACCCCTAGGATATTTGTGAGTCAAATGTTTTATCCAAGCTTAACTTTTGTTAGGTCTATTGATTTTTAAGGTGGTTTTTCCAAGAGAAATTTAAGGGCATATACCCTCTTGGCATGACCCTAAGAATACTAGCTATACTTGGGAACTACAAGGGCGTACATCCCCAAGGATTTAGCTAATATTCTTCATATATTTGACCCCATTACGCAATATTCTAAGGCACTAATCAATTTCAAATTGCATTGGAGATACAAAACAATTGCCTCGACAAACATGAATTCTCAACATTTGCAAGCTTTCTCTTTTGGATAATGATCTTGATGTCTTGGGGATTTTCCCTCCCTTATGGCATCCATTTTCTTCCATAATTTCTCATTTATGTACTAACTTGTTTCCTACAGCCATTAGGCTGCGGAAAATCACTAACCTTAGGTTCTAATATCTCACTAACTAACCCCTAACTTCCCTCCATTTTTGAGTCACTGAGTCTCCTAAATAGGGCACACTTTTTGGGCCACCTAGCACTAACATATGACCACTAATTTTGCTGATATTTTCCTTATTTATATACAGCCATAGGTCTGCAATTTTCTGCAGAAAACTCAGACTTGCGACAACCCTAAACCATTGACCAATGCCTAGCCTAAACCTAGCTATTTGGCATCCTAACTCACCTACTAACTAGCTAGTCAATATAACACCTAAAAGTATTTTTAGTGTAACATTTATTTTCTGATTTACTAACTTGTATGTTGCTTTATTTTATGGATATAAATCTTAAATTTCTGATCCATTACTTTACTTGGTTGGAAAAGTGTCTTTTATTATGTCTCGGGCAGGTACAGGTGCACCAGAAACTATCTCTTTACTTGGTATCAATTTACTTCTCTTAAATTACCATTTCCAACCAATCATTTCTTCCATCACTTGACCTTTTAGGGGACTTCTCCTTACACTTCCCTTCATCCTTCTCATTCCCCCTAGGGTCACCAGGATTGCCTCCCTAGAGTGACTTAGTCACCCTTGAAGTGTAGGACCTACATCAAGGTGGCATTGGGTGTATTATTCTCATATATGTAGCACTTTCTATGTGGTTGGTTCAAGATTTTCCCAACCTACAATTTGTACTATAACACAACCAAAGAAAAAATCTTCGTGTGGATCCTCCTAAAAAATAAAGCATCCACATGGGATAATCTTCAGAAGTGTAGTTTTGTGGGGCATAGTCGTTGCCCTATCTACAAATAGGAAACAAAGTATATCCCAAAAATGTTTATACACTAACCCTTCACAAAGGAAGTTTCATCCATTATCTCATCCTATCTCTCCTTTCCTAATCTATGGCATGGAACCTCTGTTGAATATTCCCCCAAATCACGGGTTTCATCCCCCTCCACCTCTCTGCACAAATCTCTCCCTCTAATTGCAACATGGGGTATATAGATTGCCATAAACCATGTTATATTCAAAGAATTTGATCCCTCCCCCACCCACACATGATTTTCATCAATTTCCATCCTACACTCCTTCCCCAAATCACCTTCCCCAAAAACATCCCCCTCCTATCTCCCCCCATCCATTGACTCCTCTCTAACTTGGGCGTTTTTCAACGGGGAAGCTTAGGTTTACCCTTCTATAGGTTCTATTGGGGTAATTATCTACATTGATCTTAACACAAAAATCTCTTTTTCTTCCCATCTGGGAACTGCCACCAACAATCTCAGTGAATTTCGAACGGTAAAATTTCTCCTCACTTTGGCAAAAGAAAAAGGTCTATCCCAAATAAAAATCTTTGGTGACTCCTCTCTCATGATAAACATAAATGGGAAAAAATCCCTTCACACTTTCTCTCTTCATCCAATTTCAGAGGACATCAAAAGGTTACTTTCATCTTTCTCTCATGCAAATTTTACACATGTCTATAGGAGATGGAATCAAGAAGCAAACGACCTTTCAAAGGTTGGATTATACCTAGACTTCAGCTGCTGGAAAATCTAGAAAGGAATCCTGATGGGCTCCATAGAACTTATTTGCAACTTTAGGCCCACTATATGATAGAATATAGAATATGGTGTGCTCGTTTTACCATTGACGATACCCTCGTCACCCAACCATAGGCCGAAGCCTCCCTCCGAGCACCTTAACCTTGACTGNAACAACGTATGGTTGCGAACGGTGAAACATATTCACCACAGTAGTCCTCATCTACTGTCATATAGTATTCATAACAAACATCTCAGAGCATCCTACATAGAAAAAATGTTATGATAAAAATTGTATCATCTGGGCCAATCTTTCACTCACGTCTGTGAGATCTGAAAGAATGTCTACCACCACAGTTGTCTTCATCTGCATAGAAACAATGTTATGATAAAAACTTAATCATCTGGGCCAATTTTTCACTCACGTCTGTGAGATCTGAAAGAGTGTCTGCCCTCAGTATAGAATATCAACAATAATCATCTGGGCCAATATTTCACTCACATATGAAAGAATGTCTGCCCTCAATATAGAATACTAATAATGGGCTATCTGCCCCATTCTTCTCAACCAAGGAAGAAGGATTGTTTCTGATTTATGAACCTGGACAATTTCCCACCCTTGGACATTCTTCCGACAATAAACAAAGTGTAACCTAGGAAGAAAGAGTCTTCCCTCGAGAAATGTATGGACCATTCCTTAACCTGGGCCATTCCTCTAACACTAAACAAAGTGTAACCTAGAGGGAATGAGTCTGCCCTATGGAATGACTGTCCTGGACTATTCTCCACCCTGGGCCATTCTTCCGACACTAAACAAAGTGTAACCTGGAGAGAATGAGTCTTCCCTCGAGGAATAATTGTCCCTGATTGTTGATCCTGGACTACTCCTCACCTTGGGCCATTCCTCCGACACCAAACAAGGTGTAGCCTGGAGAGAATGAGTCTGCCCTCGAGGAGTAATTGTCCGGACCATTCCCCATCCTGGTCCATTCCTCCGACACTAAACAAAATGTATCCTGGAAATAATGAGTCTACCCTCGAGAAATGTCTGTCCTGCATCAACCTACAAAACGGACACCTCCACGAAAGCGCTCACAACTATGAACTTCGAAAGAATGACTGCCCGGCGAGGCAGACCATTCTACTTGACCACTACACAACATGACTGCCAAGAAGAATGACTGTCCTAGACCACTCCCCATAATGGGAAGTCATTTTCTATGATACATCAACAATCAGTCTGCCTCCCATGTTAACTACAATGGGAAGCCATTGTCTGTCAGAAATCTCAATCTACTTTCCGAACAGGAAAGCATCTGTCCAATCTAGACTATTAAAAAGATAAATGCTCCCTCTTAACTAGAGAGTTATTTCAATCACAAAAATAAATGTTTGCGTACCTTCTTTTAGTTTGGAGAGTCTTCCCCTCTAGCTCAAAGAGTTATTTCCACGAGCTCTAGCTTGAGTATGCACATTCTTTCATATTGAATATAGGCTTTACCAAAGTGTATGCTTATCTTCTCATCTGTGGAGATATGTATTGGAGAAATCATTTTCTCCCTTCTGGACTTTATCATGGATAATGTAATCCTTGTACTTTAGTCTGGAATACTGTGAAGGCTTCATGTAGATCTGAATACTAGAGTATATCATAGTTGGAGAACTAGAACATATTCATGTGGTACTTCTTCTGTCATCATGAGATCTGATCTTCTAAGTAGTTGTCTTGATGTTATAGGAAATCTTCACCACACTTCTGCTGTGCACTAGAGGTTCTCCACCAAGTTGTCTTCTTCTTATCTGCATACAGGAGTATCTTTCTAGTATGCCTCAAAGTCTTGATATTGTTCTACATGCTCTTTTTACTCAATTTCTTTTGGAGAACATTCTTTCCATTCATCTGATGTAGAATTCTGACTCATGGATGTTGCGGATAATATAATTACTTATATACAGATAAGTCTAGTGTACTGGAACAATCAATCATCATAGTCTCCTCCCTCCATCTGAGAGAACCTTTGGTTCTATATATCGCAATGCTTCCATTCATAAGTCTTCCATACATTGTTCTTCATCATGAATTTTAGTTCTTCTGCTTGATTGATTTTAGTGACTTCATATCAGGCTAGTAATCTTGTGATTCTTGATAGAATGACTAGTTGTTCTGATTCTTCTTTCTTTCTTGGAATCTTCATGTTCTTCTTCATGTTTTTCATTGTCTCTTGGTTCCATGGAGTCTTTTGTAGATTCCATGTTCTAGAGATTCCACTTCTTACCTTCATCATTGGTTCACGGATCTAGATGGACAACCAGGAATACTTTAAGGCTTCTCTATGAAGAGGTCTTCTTCTACAGTTGAGTTGAACATGTACTGTCTTTTTCATGGATATTTCCATGGATATATACATTTCATCATCTTCAATGGATCATAGGATTATCTCCCTCTGAATCCTTGCTTCATGTAAGAGTGCATATAATCGTCTCCCTCCATCTAATAGAGTCCATTCTTCCATTTGTATCCTTATTGTCTTCTATAATATATGATAGAGTCCACGCTTCCATCTGCATCCTTATTATCTTCTACAATATATGATTGGTTCTCTTGTTTAACAGAGTCCACGCTTTCATCTTGTTTTCTTCTCCAGAATGTCATAAATATTTTTCTGGTTTCCTCTCGATTGTTGACTTCTTTCTGTATTTTCTTTTTCCAAGTCTCTTCTGATTTCGGTCTTATATTGTAGTAGCTTTCACATGATATATTTCCTTCTTTCATGTGTAATATCTAATGATATTCATTCTTATCTTGTTGTTATTCCATAGGTATAGTTCTTCTTGGAACACATTGTCTTTCAAGAGATAGATATACAAGATATGTACAAAGACAATGCAAGCAAGATATGTACAAGAAAATAAGAAGAGTGTTGTTACCATTTAGTAGAAGAAGTCTCTTCCATCTCTCTTAGTATTCTTTACAGGTTCCTTTTCTTCGGCAATCGATGCTTCATGCTTCTCCTTACTTTTATTTAGCTCGGGACACTGATTCTTGTAGTGACCATACTTCTGACAGTTGAAGCATTGTATTTCTGAATTGTCTTTCTCTTGATTTGGCTTCCTCCTTGAACCAAACTTCCTTTTATTCTTGAAGTTCTTGAATCTTGTTGTGAAGGCTTGATCATCGTACTTCTTTTGAGGTTTCTCTTTTGCATTGATCCTTGATTCTTCTTGAGCACATCAAGTCCAAAGTTCTTCAAATGTCAGGTACTCCTTCCTTGTGTTCATGCTTGCGGCAAATGCTTCCCATGTCTTGGGAAGACCATTGAGTACTATGTTCACCAATTCCTTTTCTGAAGTGATCTCTTCAATAGCTTGTAGTTGGTCTCTTAGCTGGGAGATCCTTACAAAGTAGGATGTTATGCTATCGTCATCGTTCATCTTCATGTCATGAATTTCATTCTTCAGACTCATAACTTGTCCAATGTTTCTGACTGAGAAGAGATTAGTTAGGGCATCATACATCTTCTTTGATGAGTCAAGATGGGAGATGTATGGAATCCACTATGATACTCATGGCATTGATGTCAATGTCTTTGAAATTCTCCATAGCTGCAACATTCTGCGGTTCCTTCTCTTCTCCTTCTTTGAACTCTGGCTTCACGATCTTTCCTTTCACAATGTCCAACACTTTAT
>SNQJ01S0004349.1:73170-110885 GCA_010110895.2 Picea sitchensis
CACCAAGTTGTCTTCTTCTTATCTGCATACAAGAGTATCTTTCTGGTATGCCTCAAAGTCTTGAGATTGCTCTGCATGCGCTCTTTACTCAATTTCTTCTGGAGAACATTCTTGGCATTCATCTGATGTAGAATTTGTGGATAATATAATGACTTATATAGAGATAAGTCTGGTGTACTGGAACAATCAATCATCATAGTATTCTCCCTTCATCTGGGAGAACCTCTGGTTCTGGATCTCGCAATGCTTTCATTCATAAGTCTTTCGTACACTGTTCTTCATCATGACTTTCATTTCTTCTGCTTGATTGCCTTTTAGTGAGTTCATATTAGGCTGGTAATCTTGTGATTCTTGATACAATGACTGGTTGTTCTGATTCTTCTTTCTTGGAATCTTCATGTTCTTCTTTTTCTTTAGTTCTTGGGTCCATGGGGTTTCTTATAGATTCCATGTTCTAGAGATTCCACTTCTTACCTTCATCATTGGTTCATGGATCTGGATGGACAACCAGGAATACTTTTAAGGCTTCTCTTCGAAAGGTTTTCTTCTATGGTTGAGTTGAACACGTATTGTCTTTCATGACTGCTACCATGGATATATGTATTTCATCATCTTCAATGGACCATAGGATTAGCTCCCTCCTAATCCTTGCTTCATGTATAGGTGCATATAATCTGCTCCCTTCGTCTGACTGAGTCCATGCTTCCATCTCCGTCCTTATTGTCTTCTACCATATATAATAGAGTTCATGCTTCCATATGCAGCCTTATTGTCTTCTGCAATATATAATTGGTTCTTCTTGTCTGACAGAGTCCACGCTTCCGTCTTAGTTGTCATCATAAGTCTTTCTCCAATTTCTCTTGATGTCTGACTTCCAAGTCTCTTCAAGATTGATTCGGCTTATCTTGCAGTAGCTTCCACATGATTTGTATTTCATTCTTTCATGTGCATTATCTAATGATATTCATTATTATCTTGTTGTTCTTTCATAGGCATAGTCCTTCTTGGAACACATTGTCTTCCAAGAGATAGATATAGAAGATATGTACAGAGACGATGCAAGCAAGATATGTAAAAGAAAATAAGAAGATTGTTGTTACCTTTTAGTAGAAGAAGTCTCTTCCATCCTGCTTAGTCTTCTTAGTAGGTTCCTTTTCTTCGACAATCGATGCTTCGTGTTTCTCCTTCCTTTTCTTTAGCTCGGGACACTGATTCCTATAGTGACCGTACTTCTGACAGTTGAAACACTGTATTTCTGAAATGTCTTTTATTTGTTTTTTCTTCCTTCTTGAATCGAACTTTCTTTTGTCTCTAAAGTGCTTGAATCTTGTTGTGAAGGCTTGATCATCGTACTTCTTTTGAGGTTTCTCTTTTGCATTGATCCTTGATTCTTCTTGAGCACATCAAGTCCAAATTTCTTCAAATGTCAGGTACTCCTTCCTTGTGTTCATTCTTGTGGAAAATGCATCCCATGTCTTGGGAAGACCATTGAGTACTATGTTCACCAATTCCTTTTCTGAAGTGATCTCTTCAATAGCTTGTAGTTGGTCTCTTAGCTGGGATATCCTTACAAAGTAGGATGTTATGTTGTCGTCATCATTCATCTTCATGTCACAGAGCTCATTCTTCAGACTTATAACTTGTCCAATGTTTCTGACTGACAAGAGATTTGTTAGGGCATCGTACATCTTCTTCGATGAGTCAAGATGGGAGATGTAGGATATCAAGTGATCTTTTATAGAATCCACTATGATACTCATGGCATTGATGTCAACGTCTTTGAACTTCTCCATAGCTGCAACGCTCTGCGGTTCCTTCTCTTCTCCTTCTTTAAACTCTGGCTTCACGATCTTTCCTTTCACAATATCCAGTACTTTATTCTTGGCAAGGATGAGGTCAATCCTTGTCTTCCACGCTCTGAATTTAGAAGCTCCATCTAACTTGTTCTCAAACTTCATAGAGTTCATCATGGCTTGCTTGACTTGGTCAAACCCTAGATTTGACCAGAAATCCAAACTTCACATCTTAGCCTTCTGAGAGTACCAGGAGATGCGCTGGGCTAGGGCACACTGATCTATCCAGATATTAGGTCAAGATCATCACTTAAAGTGCCTCAATAAGAGGTTTAGTGTTTCTGCAACTGCTTCTGCTGGTAACCCTAGTTGCAGTGCTTTTGGAAGCTTCTCCTGCTAGTAACCCTAGCGACAGTTCCTAAACGAGCTCAATATCTAGCGGCTATGTTTCCTTCCAGAATTTTAGGCTGACTGAAGGGGCGTGGGCCCATAACCTGTTAGAATATAGAATATGGTGTGCTCGTTTTACCATTGACGATACCCTCGTCACCCAACCATAGGCCAAAGCCTCCCTCCAAGCACCTTAACCTTGACTGAGAATTCCTCCGGAAGCAAACCCTAGGCTAGATAGCCAAACAAAGAGCAACGCATCTCTCCCCAAGGATAGCACAACACAAAATACTGATCATATGTTCCAAACCCTAGCCAAGAGATATTCAAGCCAATACTGAGACTAGCTGTTGTTGTAGCTGCACCTGCAACCCTCCTCCAAACCTGCGCACTAGACTGCAACTCCAGTGCGCACCAACTGGGAAAATTGCAGTCCTGAGATATGACAAATGAGAACTGGTGCCCTGTATTTATAGTAATCCTGCCAGTTTATTGGGGTTGACTTCTCTTTCTGGGTATGTGTCTGTTCAGTATATTATTATTAATTCTGGCCGACTTCTTCTCTTGGAGGCTAATAGCCTAATATAAATTTTCTTCTTGAGCCGACAAGGCTTCTAGGGTTATTAGCCAACTCATAGGGTTTCTCTTGCTTTCCGGAGTCTTCTATTCTGATCAGGTTCACACATGGGGGTAAATACCTCCCACAGCTACCATAATATTAACACTATATGACTAATGCTTCAATTTATGTTTTTTTCATGGATACAACTATATTTATTTTTGTTCATAGTCTTCAATATTTATCCAAAAAGTTTAAATTTATGCTCCCATAAAGGGAAGGATTGCATACAATTTTTGATGAAAATTTTGAAAACTCTTAGGACCAATAAGGTCAATAAGAAATTTTTGGTATGGAGCTATCTCCAACAAACACTACGAGGCATGAAAAAGTAAAAAAGAAATGCACCAACATTATACTATTTTAATTTTGTCTTTTTGAATAAAATTACATGCTTTTTTCCACGGGAAAAAAAAAATATAGTGGTGGAGAGAAGAAATTGTCATATTTTTCATCGGGGTTCAATTATTGCATGTAACATGATTATTACTAAGACATGAAAAATCTCTCATTTATAAACTAAAAAGTGAGGAAACAAATTTAACTTCTTCAAATTCCTTGAAAAAATTATTTTATTTATTACTAATCATGCAGGTAAAAATTAAATTAAAAATATATAAATGAAAAATAATTAACAATATTATTTATTATAAAAATTTATAAGTTATTTGAGAAAGGGTTCTTTTTCTTCACTAGGTTGTTGAACCTATCAAAACCTTGATTTGGAAGCAAGGATGGAAATATGTTAATCAGTTAGGGTTGGAGGGGCCTCTTTCTCATATATGGGGCAACTTTACTCATGCTCTACAATCATCCCACATAAGAATTTCAGACAAAGATGATGGATTGGTATGGAAGCATGCCCCTCTTAGCACATATACTCCAAAGCTTGGATACACTCAACTAAGTATAGACCAATTGTAACAAGAACCAAGCTGGTGGTGGAAAGGAATTTGGAAAATGAAATTTCCAAAGAAAGCCTATATATTCATGTTGTGTGTTCTTACAACCAAAGTCCCTACATGGTGTTGAGTCTCCATTTTGACACTTCTAATACCCTCTATTACCCCCTATCCGAGCCTATTTTACCTATGTTATGAGTATAAACTTGATCGTTACCTCCATAGATACACTTAATGACCTTGTTCATGTGCATAGAGAGGTAACTTATGGTTAAGGCATGTTTTGTTTGATTTTCTTGAGTTAATTCGATTAAAATAGTTGATTTTGAATGATCCTAATCATTTGATCTTAAGCAACATTGATACGGTACCAAAAAAACCACATAAAATTGATTCGGTACTGCCCTGTGTTATTCCGGTACTAGCCTGTGCTATTCTGGTACCAATGTGACTGTGTGTATTCCGGTACTAAACAATTACCTACAGGATTTTAGCACCAACATTTCGGTACTAGATTTTCTCCTTGATTTACGGGAATATGATGATGAATATCAAAATTGGGGACATGGGTTTTTTCCAGAGTGGCGTTTTCATTTATAATCATGGGCCAGAATCCAAATATCTCACACGTATGGACCTCCATCTCAGAGGGAACAATTCGTCCTAAATTATTGCCAATTTTCCAGAAATTCCAGGATCATGCCCAGATTCATGGGAAATACATTTCCATGATTAGATAAGTGGTTGTACTCAACCTACATTGACAAAAAATGGTTTTGATGTGTATGGATTGTCTAGATCCAAATTTGTAATGTAAAAATCATATAAATTGAGTGATGGCTCTAAGCCAAAAGAGAGGAATTAGTATGCTGAAAATTGGATTTTTGAACCAACTCTTTTTGTAAATTCATTTGTTGAAGATCAATGGAAGTTTGAATTCAAGGATATTCTGAGTCTCTTAGAATTTAGCATTTTTTGATCTAAAATCTTCCATGTTGGCATCGACAAGGGCCACCGATCCAGCTTGGTAAGCTCATTGTAAATTATTAGTGTAGATTTCTATTTTTTGTACTTCTTGTTTTGATTTCATTTCTGATTTCACTATTAGAATTGATTGCAAAGTGTGGCAGCAAAGGAACAATTGGGAGTCCATCATTATATCAAGGATCATTTAAGCCTTGTGTTGAATTATTTTTTACTCTCATGTGCATCTTCCTCCTACATTTCTACACTCAACCCTAAATGAATCATCCTTGCTATCCTTCAAAGAAGATATTTTTCACATTTAGTTCTATATGATAATGGGTGCACTTGTTTTATTACCTCATCATTTTGAAGAAGTGATTGCTAATTGAAATATCCATTGAAAAGTGGTAACACCATTATGTCAAATACTAACCTAGTTGATTCAAACAAGTTTTTATCCAAGTTTGTCTTTACAAGTTTTTCTTGGGGGGTATTGATGAAAACCTCATGTGGTGGACTACCCTTGCAAAACCGCAATGAACTTTCATGAGAACCCTAATAGGATTAACTAGAGGGACCTCTTAGTCATTATCTGAGATGTTCCATTATACATTGAATAGATGAGATTTAAGTTGAATGTGGATGATGTCACCCTTGAGATAATTGCAAACAATTAATTATGTGTCTAATAACTCTAAAACACTCTCGTACCACTTGCCTTCCTTATATTCTAAAAATGTAAATGAACAATATACATCATTCTAAATATTTTGAGTAATATAATAAAAATGAAGTATCAGGAAGTACAAGTAAACCCGACGAGGCACTGAATAGGCCTGCTGGCAGCGGGGCCATGCTTGTATGGTACTAAGGTAAACCCGTCAGGGTACTGAACATGCCTACTAGCAGCGGGGCTATGCTAGGTAAAGGGAGTTGAAAAACATAAAGTGGCACACTTAAAACTGAACAAAAAACCTTGGGTCTCATTCTAAAACATTATCAAATCAAGGGTAGGAGATGACCTTTATATCTCTCGGATGATGTTCTTAAGAACCTTCAAGTATCCACTTTAGAGTTCTATCTTTAAAATAAATAGGTTTGCATGAGAAGTGGGACCCTCAGTATATGTAATTCACCTTACCTAAACAAGAAGANTGATTGCTAATTGAAATATCCATTGAAAAGTGGTAACACCATTATGTCAAATACTAACCTAGTTGATTCAAACAAGTTTTTATCCAAGTTTGTCTTTACAAGTTTTTCTTGGGGGGTATTGATGAAAACCTCATGTGGTGGACTACCCTTGCAAAACCGCAATGAACTTTCATGAGAACCCTAATAGGATTAACTAGAGGGACCTCTTAGTCATTATCTGAGATGTTCCATTATACATTGAATAGATGAGATTTAAGTTGAATGTGGATGATGTCACCCTTGAGATAATTGCAAACAATTAATTATGTGTCTAATAACTCTAAAACACTCTCGTACCACTTGCCTTCCTTATATTCTAAAAATGTAAATGAACAATATACATCATTCTAAATATTTTGAGTAATATAATAAAAATGAAGTATCAGGAAGTACAAGTAAACCCGACGAGGCACTGAATAGGCCTGCTGGCAGCGGGGCCATGCTTGTATGGTACTAAGGTAAACCCGTCAGGGTACTGAACATGCCTACTAGCAGCGGGGCTATGCTAGGTAAAGGGAGTTGAAAAACATAAAGTGGCACACTTAAAACTGAACAAAAAACCTTGGGTCTCATTCTAAAACATTATCAAATCAAGGGTAGGAGATGACCTTTATATCTCTCGGATGATGTTCTTAAGAACCTTCAAGTATCCACTTTAGAGTTCTATCTTTAAAATAAATAGGTTTGCATGAGAAGTGGGACCCTCAGTATATGTAATTCACCTTACCTAAACAAGAAGAGCTTCATCTCTAAAAACTTGGATAAGAAACGAGTTAATCATCTTGGGATGTATTCTCTTATGTGTTTCTCTCTTCAAATGAGATCTAAAACTATTCTATATCACTTTTACTTTAAAAGGTGATCTATCCAGGGAGGCCTATTAGTCAAAGTCATTTTCAAAATTCTTGGCCACTTTCCTATAATCATATTAGAGTCACAGTCAACCCTTTCTCCTAACTTTGATCGAAAACAAATTGGATAAGAATTAACTTCATGGATTTATTGATAGAGTGAAGAGTATCATCAATTGTGAAATTTTGAAGATCATTGTTGCATGAGGACATGCAATGACTTAAGCATGGGGGAATGATGAGTCTCCATTTTGACACTTCTAATACACTCTATTACCCCCTATCCGAGCCAATTTTACCTATGTTATGAGTATAAACTTGATCGTTACCTCCATAGATACACTTAATGACCTTGTTCATGTGCATAGAGAGGTAACTTATGGTTAAGGCATGTTTTGTTTGATTTTCTTGAGTTAATTCGATTAAATTAGTTGATTTTGCATGATCCTAATCATTTGATCTTAAGCAGCATTGATATGGTACCAATAAAACCACATAAAATTGATTTGGTACTTCCCTGTGCTATTCCAGTACTAGCCTATGCTATTCCAGTACCAATGTGACTGTTTGTATTCAGGTACTAAATAGTTACCTACAGGATTTTGACACCAACATTCTGGTACTGAATTTTCTCCTCAATTTCCGGGGATATGAAGATGAATCTCAAAATTTGGGGACATGGGTTTTGTCCGAAGAGGTGTTTTCATTTGGAATCATGTGTCAGAATCAAAATATCTCACACGTATGGACCTCCATCTTAGGGGGAATGATTCATCCTAAATTATTTCCAATCTTCCAGCAATTCCAGGATCATGCCCAGATTCGTGGGAAATACATTTCCTTGATTAGATAAGTGGTTGTACTCGACCTCCATTGATGAAAAATGGTTTTTATTTGTATGTATTGTCTAAATCCAAATTTGTAATGTAAAAATCATATAAATTGAGTGATGGCTCTAAGCCAAAAGAGAGGAATTAGTATGCTGAAAATTGGATTTCTGAACCAACTCTTTTTGTAAATTTATTTGTTGAAGATCAATGGAAGTTTGAATTCAAGGATATTGTGCGTCTCTTAGAATTTATCATTTTCTAATCTAAAATCTTCCATGTTGGCATCGGCAAGGTCCACTGATCCAGCTTGGTAAGCTCATTGTAAATTATTAGTATAGATTTCTATTTTCTATACTTGTTGTTTTGATTTCATTTCTGATTTCACTATTAGAATTGATTGCAAAGTGTGGCAGCACAGGAACAATTGGGAGTCCATAATTCTATCAAGGATCATTTGAGTATTGTGTTGAATTATTTTTTACTCTCATGTGCATCTTCCTCCTACATTTCTACACTCAACCCTAAATGAATCATCCTTGCTATCCTTTAAATAAGATATTTTTCACATTTAGTTCTATATGATAATGGGTGCACTTGTTTTATTACCTCATTATTTTGAAGAAGTGATTTTTAATTGAAATATCCATTGAAAAGTGGTAACACCATTATGTCAAATACTAACCTAGTTGATTCAAACAAGTTTTTATCCAATTTTGTCTTTACAAGTTTTTCTTGGGGGGTATTGATGAAAACCTCATGTGGTGGACTGCCCTTGCAAAACCGCAATGAACTTTCATGAGAACCCTAATAGGATTAACTAGAGGGACCTCTTAGTCATTATCTGAGATGTTCCATTATACATTGAATAGTTGAGATTTAAGTTGAATGTGGATGATGTCACCCTTGAGATAATTGCAAACAATTAATTATGTGCCTAATAACTCTAAAACACTCTCGTACCACCTGCCTTCCTTATATTCTAAAACTGTCAATGAACAGTATACATCATTCTAAATATTTTGAGTAATATAATAAAAAGGAAGTATCATGAAGTACAAGTAAACCCGCCAAGGTACTGAACAAGCCTACTAGCAGTGGGGCCATGCTTGTATGGTACTAAGGTAAACCCGTTGAGGCACTGAATAGGCCTGCTGGCAGCGGGGCTATGCCGGGTAAAGGGAGTTGAAAAAAATAAAGTGGCACACTTAAAACTGAACAAAAACCCTTGGGTCTCATTCTGAAGCATTATCAAATCAAGGCTAGGAGATGACCTTTATATCTCTCGGATGATGTTCTTAAGAACATTCAAGTATCCACTTTAGAGTTCTATCTTTAAAATAAATAGGTTTGCATGAGAAGTGGGATCCTCAGTATATGTAATTCACCTTACCTAAACAAGAAGAGCTTCATCTCTAAAAACTTGGATAAGAAACGAGTTAATCATCTTGGGATGTATTCTCTTATGTGTTCCTCTCTTCAAATGAGATCTAAAACTATTCTATATCACTTTTACTTTAAAAGGTAATCTATCGAGGGAGGCCTATTAGTTAAAGTCATTTTGAAAACTCTTGGCCACTTTCCTATAATCATATTAGAGTCACAGTCAACCCTTTCTCCTAACTTTGATCGAAAACAGATTGGATAAGACTTAACTTCATGGATTTTTTGATCGAGTGAAGAGTATCATCAATTGTGAAATTTTGAAGATCATTGTTGCATGAGGACATGCAATGACTTAAGCACGGGGGAATGTTGAGTCTCCATTTTGACACTTCTAATACCCTCTATTACCCCCTATCTGAGCCTATTTTACCTATGGTATGAGTATAAAATTGATCGTTACCTCCATAGATACACTTAATGACCTTGTTCATGTGCATAGAGAGGTAACTTATGGTCAAGGCATGTTTTGTTTGATTTTCTTGTGTTAATTCAATTAAAATAGTTGATTTTGATTGATCCTAATCATTTGATCTTAAGCAGCATTGATCTGGTACCAACAAAACCGCATAAAATTGATTTGGTACTGCCATGTGATATTTCGGTACTAGCCTATGCTATTTCAGTACCAATGTGACTGTGTGTATTCCGGTACTAAACAATTACCTACAGGATTTCATCACCAACATTTCGGTACGAGATTTTATCCTCGATTTCCAGGAATATGAAGATGAATCTCAAAATTTGGGGACATGGGTTTTGTCTGGAGCGGTGTTTTAATTTGGAATCGTGGGCCAGAATCCAAATATCTCACACGTATGGACCTCCATCTCAGGGGGAATGATTCATCCTAAATTATTGCCAATTTTCCATAAATTCCAAGATCATGCCCAGATTCGTGGGAAATACATTTCCTTGATTAGATAAGCGGTTGTACTCGACCTCCATTGATGAAAAATGGTTTTGATTTGTATGGATTGTCTAGATCCAAAATTTTAATGTAAAAATCATATAAATTGAGTGATGGCTCTAAGCCAAAAGAGAGGAATTAGTATGCTAAAAATTGGATTTCTGAACCAACTCTTTTTGTAAATTAATTTGTTGAAGATCAGTGGAACTTTGAATTCAAGGATATTGTGCGTCTCTTAGAAGTTTGCATTTTTTGATCTAAAAGCTTCCATTTTGGCATCGGCAAGGGCCACCGATCCAGCTTGGTAAGCTCATTGTAAATTATTAGTGTAGATTTCTATTTTCTGTACTTGTTGTTTTGATTTCATTTATGATTTCACTATTAGAATTGATTGCAAAGTGTGGCAGCACAGGAACAATTGAGAGTCCATCATTCTAATTACATAAGCCATCAAATGGAACATCTCATTAACACTTATGTTTGTTGTGTAGAAATGAAGTAATTGCAAGATTTTAAGATTGTATTAAACTTATGTTTGTGATGCATCAATTGATTTTGAAGAATGTGTAGAATTAGATAAGAATTTCTTGCAAGTTTGAAGTGAGTTTTTACAGGAAATGAGATCAGACTTCATATCTCACCTTCATGCACCATATAATGAAGCCTCTCAATTATATTGACAATTTTTTGTATTACACAGGTTTGATTGGAGTGAATAGAGTTATGATTGCTTTTTGTTTAATTGTGAATTGTTGATTATTGTTTTCAATTGCTACAGGGAATAAGATCTGATTTCATCTCTTCTTTCATGAGCATATAATGAATAGATCTGCTATGTGAGCAAGAGTCTTTTCAATCAAGTGTTTGCTTGCAAGTTTTACTGAGCTTTATCTTTTGTTATTGTTGAAGTGTGCCCAGATTTGCTTGTTAGTTGTTGTTAAGGATAGTAGTTACAGATAATTGAATCAAAGTCCATCTTTCCACTTCATGAGCTCGTAAATGGACAAGGCATTATCTAAGAAAAATATTTTGAGTGCATGATTGCAAGTTTTTCTTTCTAATTTTTGAATTCTGTGAAGAGTGTTATCTTTAAAGTGTGAAAACAAAGTATTGGTTTTAGATGGTTTTCTTGATTGAGCTATACTCATCAGACATAGGAACCTATCTGTTATCGGCACATATAGTGCATCAAATCTATTGATTATGAATCTCGGTTGATAATCTATGTTTGGTAATATATTATGCAAATAATTGCACCAACACATGGGATAACCTAATGAAAAGGAACTTTTCAGGTCCTGGATGGTGCCCTTTATGCACATTTGTTGAAGATTCAGTCTTCCATCTTTTTATGTTGTGCTCCTTTTCATTTCAGATGTGGAAAGAACCAGCAGTATCCTTGGGGAAACTTTGTGGCTGGGAGGGGCCATCATTGGAGAAGGCATGGAGAGTTTGGACCCACTCACCAAACAACAAAAGGATAAGGGATCTTTCGTTTCTTGCTTGTTGGGAAATTTGGCTAGCTAGGAACTCTAAAATTTTTCACAATAAGCCTTCAATTCCATAGATCACCGTGGAAAATACGTTGAGTATACTAGCACATTTTCCTAAAGACAAGGATACCCCAATAGTTAGGGTGGTCCAAATTGAAAAAAATTATTCCTCGACCCCTTGGGAATTTTTTGATGGAGCTTCACAAAACAACAACCAAGTTTATGGTAGGGGTGCCCTTGTTTATTTATCAAACCCTCATTTCTTCAAAATCAAAATGGGCCTTGGTCTTAGGACCAATAACTATGTTGAACTAATGATGCAGGAGCATCGCCGACATCAAGCGAGCTAGCGCGGAAGCCAAAGACAGTTGAACCAGCACCAACGCAAATTTTGAAATCACCTTGAAGTTGATGCACAATCTTAAATGAAGCCATTAAGAAGAAGCACACTTGTATAATGTAAACAGACCTTGAGCGATTTTCTCTCGTCCTTAGTAGATGGAGGCATTTAGGAAATTAAATGTAAAGTAGATAGAATTTAATTCTAGATTAGACAGTTTTAGAGCGCAAGAGGGAAACGGGATATAGACACCCTCATTGTGTATTGTAACATAATTGAAGCATGAAGAAGAGCATAGAAGAGCATGTAGAGAGTTGTGTAAGAACACCCATGTACAAATATTTGGATTAATAGAAAGCGTTTGATTCAAATTCATGGTTTTGTGTTTGTTCTCTGTGTATTGATGTTGAATGATATGCTCATGAATGTTTGCTTCCTGTTATACATTTTCTTTACATGCTGTGTATATGATTTCATGTTTGAGTTTGAAGTTTGAAAGGAAGTAGGAATGAGTTTCAATTGTTTCTCTATCTGAGCAAGAGTTCCTGCAAGGAGTGCATTGACAAAGGACTCAGGTAGTTTAGCTTTTGTTCTCATTCACATAGAAGTGCAGTTGGGCACAAGAGTCGTGCAAGGAGTGCACAGGCCAAGTGAAGTCTCAGGGTTACGAACCTGAGCAAAGCATTTTGAGACTGTTGTTGCAGGTGTGCACAGGATCGAAGGAAATTCATCACTTGGAAGTGTTTGAGAGGTGCCGCAAGGAGTGCGCACAAAAGTCTTCTCTAAGACTTAGAGTTATAAGGAATCTTAGGAAGGTTAGAGCCTTATATCTGCTGAAAGGATTGCACATGACTTGTACCTGGAAGGATTTAAGTAGGCGTCGTAAGTTCACGCCGCAGGTGGACAAGTTTGTGGAGGAACACTTAGTCATTTGCAGAAATCGTCAAGGAGGAACGGACGGTCGGAATTCTTCGAGGAGGATTCACGAATTTTCGAGAGCCGTTAGATCTCAAGAAGGTGCAGGGGAGATATGACGAGTATTCCCTGAAGGGTTCAAAGTTCAGGAGGGGAAGAACCATAGATCCGAGCCATAAGGGCTGTCATATTTACACGTATATACTTGTATCGGGTTTTCGTGAGTGGAAGTCCCGCAAACATTGCGACATGAATCGTGAAATCACGAAATGAAATATCCCGACAGTCAAAGGATCGTGTGGGCCACGGAGGGGTCAACGAGCAGACAAGTGGCCTACCATTTCGGAGTTTCGTGGAGTGAAACCCCGAACTCTTTGCATCATGATTCGCGATATTGCGAAGTCCGAAATGTCGATGAGGTGAAGCGTTGAAAAGTCAAACTCGCACGTGTGTCAGAGTATCGACATGTCGAGATTCGAGAGTCGGAGAGACAAGCTGTTCGACATCACGAGTGTCGAAATCGCGATAAGGGAAGTTCTGAAAGGGGAAGAAAAAAGTCAGCGTTGACTGTTGTCGGGTTTTGAGATTTCAAGAGACCAACGCTCAACCATTGGATTTGCAAAGTTGCGAAGTCCAATCTCCCAAGAACAAAGAGGGGATCACACGAGAGTTTGTTGTGGGTGCAGATTTCCTGATAGGGAAATAGAAGGACCATTTAGAGTTCTTCGGGCCAGTGAGAAAAGAAAGATCCTGTGCTGACGTGGACCTTTCGACCTACGGGTTGAGGGCGTCGACATCAGTTTGGTATCAAAGCACAGAAAGGTTCTTTGCTTTCTGTAGCAGAGAAGAAAAGAGAATTCACCATGCCGCCAAGGAGAAGGGATAGGAAAACACCCGATCCACCATAGGATAGGTAAATTCCGCGAAGAAGAGGCAGGCAGATGATAGATCCAACTATGGAGAGAGATGCATGATCTACGAGCTAGACTCGAAGACATGGAGACAACACAAAGACGCATAGTCAGTGCTGGGGATCTAAGTGATTTTGAGAGTGAGATTTAGGATTAACGTGAAGAAGAAGTTGCAACTGAAGATGCATCAAATGAGCGTTTGATCAGAGCTATTGCAAGGATGGGTGCAAGAGCGAAAATGGACATTCCAGTTTATGAGGGAAACTTGGATGCAGAGGAGCTTCTAGACTGGATTAGAGCTCTAGACACATACTTTGACTATGAATATGTCTAAGAGGACAAGAAAGTCAAGCATGATATCACGAGATTGAAGGGACATGCAGCATTATGGTGGGATGAACTACAAGCTGACAGACACTGCAAGAGAAAGTAGAAGATCAAGAGCTGGGATAGAATGATCGCGAAGATGAAGGAGAAATTCATCCCCAAAGATTATCAAATTACTCTCTTCAGGAGAATGTAGAACCTGAGACAGAAGTTGATGACAGTGAAAGAATACACTGAGGAATTCTACAAACTGAACATCAGGGCAGGTCATTAGGAGAGCGATGATGAAAAAGTTGCCAGATATATGAATGGCCTGAGATATGATATCCAGGATGAGTTGAGCATGGTAACCATCCGAATGGTGGAAGATGCTTATTAGATGGATCTAAAAGAAGAAGAGAAGCTGAGCCGAAAGCAGGGTCAGAGAGGCCGAGGCAGAAGTCAGCCCAGAGGCAAATCAGTTGCCCAGGACAAATATCAGAAGCCCAAGGAGGACTGGAAGAAACCTCAGACTCAAACTGAGAGAGGTGGAACCTCACAGTGAGGGAAACATGTTGAAAAAAGAGGGAAGCATACTGAGCACAGAGGAGATTATGAGGATAACAATACTTTTCCTCGTACTAGAGGTAGAGGAAGAGGAAGAGGTGGAGTAATCACATGCTTCACATGTGGAAAGAATGGGCACAAGTCTTATGAGTGTCCAGACAAAAAGAAGGAGATTGGAGAAGCTCACATCGTCGAAGCACAGAGGCAAGATGTTGAGGCAGAAGACGCTGAAGGCAGAAGATTGTTGATGATGCGGAAAGCTATTTTGACACCAGAGGAGGAGGTGGAGAGTTCAGTCCAAAGGACTAGAATTTTCCAGACTGCTTGCAAGACCAAGGACAGGGTATGCAAGGTCATTGTAGATAGTGGTAGCATGGATAATCTTGTATCTACAGAGATGGTAGAGAAGATGGAGTTGGAGACGATTGATCATCCAAGCCCATACAAAATTTTGTGGCTACAAAAAGGACATCAGGTAACTGTCACTAAACAATGTTTAGTTGAATTCAAGATAGGAGGATATAATGATAAGATATTATGTGATGTCATTCCTATGGATGTTTTTCATCTATTGCTGGGTAGACCATGGAAATATGACAAGAATGTGATTCATGATGGGAGAATGAACACATACACCCTGGAGAAGAATGAGAGGACTCACATGTTGCTTCCAATCAAGGATAAGGAGGTGAAACCGGAAGTAAGCGACACTGTACTTCTCATGAGTGGGAAGGAACTTCTTACAGAGGTTAAGAAGAAGGAGGATCCACAATTCTTTGTGTTCAGGAAATCGAAGATTGTTTTGACCAGAACAAGAGTGGATGATTTACCAGAAGAAATTCAGGAACTGCTGGAAGAGTTTGCTGATATAGTAGTGGACGAATTACCTCGTTCGTTGCCACCGATGAGAAGTGTGAGTCACCATATTGATCTCATACCAAGAGATAGTTTTCCAAATAAAGCTGCGTACATATTGATGCCGCAACAGAATGAAGAGGTTAAAAGACAAGTCCAGGGTTTGTTGGACAAAGGTTTAGTCAGGGAAAGCTTGAGTCCATGTGTTGTTCCATCAGTACTCAGTCCGAAGAAAGATGAAGGCTAGAGGATGCGTACTGACTCGAGGGAAATTAATAAGATAACCATCAGGTACAGATTTCCATTGCCGAGGATGGATGATCTGATGGATTGCTTGAGTGGAGAAAATTATTTTTCAAAGATTGATTTGAAAAGCGGTTATCATCAGATTCGCATGAGAGAAGGTGATGAATGGAAGACATCATTCAAACCAAATGAAGGGTTGTATGAATGGCTTGTTATGCCATTTGGCTTAACAAATGAGCCAAGTACCTTCATGAGGTTGATGAACGAAGTCCTGAAGGAGTTCATCGGGAAATTTGTTATTGTATATCTGGATGACATATTGGTTTACAGTAAAACAGTGGTCGAGCATCTGAAGAATTTGGCTACAGTGATGCAGAGGTTACAACAGGAGAAGTTGTTGATAAATGTGAAGAAGTCCTCATTCATGAAGACAGAGATCATTTACTTGGGATTCGTTATTTCTGCAAATGAATTGAGGATGGATCCAGATAAGGTGGAGGTAATCACGAATTGGGCATCACCGAGGAATATCTTTGAGGTGAGAATTTTTCACGGATTGGCTAGTTTCTACCGAAAGTTCATCAGGAATTTCAGTGGAATTAGAGAAAAAATGATGGATACAGTGAATAAAAGACACAAGTCTTTTCACTAGACTGAAGAGGCTGAAAAGAGTTTCAACTTGTTGAAGAGGAAGATCACAGAACAACTAGTTTTGGTGTTGCCGGATTTTCGAAGGACATATCAAGTGAAATGCGATGCAAGTGGATTTGCAATCGGGGCAGTCTTAAGTCAAGAAGACAGGCCAATAGCATACTTCAACGAGAAGTTGAATGAAGCGAAAGTGAAATACTCCACTTATGATAAGGAATTTTATGCTATCATTCAGGCATTAAAGAAATGGAGACATTACTTGATCCCAAAAGAGTTTGTCTTATACAGTGACAGTCATGCATTGCAGTTTGTGACTCAATAGGAGAAGTTGAATCAGAAACATGTCAAATGGGTTGAGTATATGCATAATTTCACTTTTGTGATTAAACATATTTCTGCTACTGCTAACAAAGTGGTTGATGCTTTGAGCAGGAAGTGTTTGCTGTTGCAGGAGTTCAAAGTCAGAATGTTAGGTTTTGATGATCTCAGGGACATGTACGCAGAAGATCAGGATTTTAAAGAGGCATATGAAGCAGCTGAGAATCCAATTCTCAGAGACAGAAACCAATGGGCCAAATACATGATCCAGAAAGGATTGGTGTTCAAGGGCAATCAACTGTGTATTCAGAAATTCTCCATGAGGGAGAATCTGCTGAAGGAGAAACATAGTGGAGGATTGGCAGGACATTTTGGTCATGACAAGACATTCGCAAAGCTGAATGAGTCATATTTTTGGCCGGGAATGCAAGCAGACGTCAAGAGATTCATGGACAGATGCAGAATTTGCCAGCATTTGAAGGGAAGGAGACAGAATGCAGGATTCTATCAACCATTGACCATACCAGAAAGGTCGTGGGATGCAATCAACATGGATTTCATATTAGGGTTGCCAAGAACACCAAGAGGTTTTGATTCAATCTTTGTGGTGGTGGATAGATTTTCCAAGATGGCACACTTCATTCCATGTCAGAAAACCAGTGACGCAACTCACATTGCGAACCTGTTTTTCAAAGAGGTCATTTGACTTCATGGGTTGCCAAGGAGTATAGTTTCGGATCGAGATACAAAATTTATAGGGAATTTTTGGAGGACCTTATGGAAGAAGCTGGGAACTAACTTGTTGTTTAGTTCAACTTATCATCCTCAGACGGATGGACAGACAAAAGTGGTGAAAAAAAGTCTGGGAGACTTGCTGAGAAGCTTGGTGACAGAACACCACAACCAGTGGGACCACATATTACCACATACAGAGTTTGCTTATAACGACTCAGTCAACAGGAGCATAGGGAAAAGTCCATTTCAGGTTGTCTATGGCATGAAGCCGAGGGGAATTTTTGAATTGAGGGATTCAGAATAGGCTGCGACTAGGAGCGCTAGTGCAGAAGAATTCGCAGAAGCGATGAAGGAACTTTACAACCAGGTGAAGGAGCGGTTGCAGAATTCAAGCCAGGAATATAACTGCAGAGCCGATCAGCGGAAGAGACAACTTCAATTTGAAGTTTGTGATTTGGTTCTAGCACATTTAAGAAAGGAAAGGTTCCTGAGAGGAACATATAATAAATTGAAGATGAAGAAAATCGGGCCATGTAAGGTCTTGAGGAAATTTGGGGTGAATGCTTATGAGATTTAATTACCCGATTGGATCGGAATTTCTCTGATATTCAATATCTCAGATTTGTACCCATATCAAGCTGAGGAAGTAGGAGAAGAAAATGAACAGCCAATGATCTAGTGGAGAAAATAGATGCCAGTTGCAGATAAGCAGCAGATGGAGTGCATACTGGACAAGAGAGTAAGCAAGAAGACTAGGAGGAAATAATACTTTGAGTATCTGGTCAAATGGAAGGCCCATCCAGTTGAAGATGCTAGCTGGGAGAATGAAGCAAAGATACAGAGGCATGAACATACCATGTGTGAGCTCATGGACAGGAGCCCATGAAAATTTTCAAGCCAAGGAGTATGATGTAGGAGCATCGCCGAAATCAAGTGAGCCAGCGCGGAAGCCAAAGACAGATGGACCAGTGCCATCGCAAATTTTGAAATCACCTTGAAGTTGATGCGCAATCTTAAATGAAGAAATTAAGAAGAAGCACACTTGTATAATGTAAACGAACCTTGAGCGATTTGCTCTCGTCCTTAGTAGATGGAGGCATTTATGAAATTAAATGTAAAGTAGATAGAATTTAATTCTAGATTAGACAGTTTTAGAGCACAAGAGGGAAACATGATATAGACACCCTCATTGTGTATTGTAACATAATTGAAGCATGAAGAAGAGCATAGAAGAGCATGCAGAGAGATGTGTAAGAACACCCATGTATAGATATTTTGATTAATAGAAAGAGTTTGATTCAAATTCATGGTTTTGTGTTTGTTCTATGTGTATTGATGTTGAATGATATTCTCATGAATGTTTGCTTCATGTTATACATTTGCTTTACATGTTGTGTATATGATTTCATGTTTGAGTTTGAAGTTTGAAAGGAAGTAGGAATGAGTTTCAATTGTTTCTCTATCTGAGCAAGAGTTCCTGCAAGGAGTGCGTTGACAAAGGACTCAGGTAGTTTAGCTTTTGTTCTCATTCACGCAGAAGTGCAGTTGGGCACAGGAGCCGTGCAAGGAGTGCGCAGGCCAAGTGAAGTCTCAGGGTTACGAACCTGAGCAAAGCATTTTGAGACTGTTGTTGCAGGTGTGCGCAAGATCGAAGGAAATTCAACACTTGGAAGTTTCTGAGAGGTGCCGCAAGGAGTGCACACAAAAGTCTTCTCTAAGACTCAGAGTTATAAGGAAGCTCGGGAAGGTTAGAGCCTTATAGCCGCTGAAAGGATTGCACAGGAGTTGTACCTGGAAGGATTTAAGCAGGCATCGTAAGTTTGCGCCACAGGTGGACAAGTTTGTGGAGTAATACTTAGTCATTCACAAAAATCGTCAAGGAGGAACAGACGGTCGGAATTCTCCGAGGAGGATTCACGAATTTTCGAGAGCCGTTAGATCTCAAGAAGGTGCAGGGGAGATACGGCGAGTATTCCCTGAAGGGTTCAAAGCTCAGGAGAGTTAGAACTGTAGATCCGAGCCATAAGGGTTGTTGGATTTACACGTATATACTTGTATCAGGTTTTCGTGAGTGGAAGTCCCGCAAACATTGTGATAGGAATCGTGAAATCACGAAATGCGATATCCCGACAGTCAAAGGATCATGTGGGCCACAGAGGGGTCAACGAGCAGGCAGGTGGCCTACCATTTCGGAGTTTCATGGAGTGAAACCCCAAACTCTTTGCATCAGGATTCGCTATATTGCGAAGTTCGAAATGCCGATGAGGTGAAGCGTTGAAAAGTCAAACTCGCGCGTGTGTCGGAGTATCGACATGTCGGGATTCAGTAGTCAGAGAGACAAGTTGTTCAACATTGCGAGTGTCGAAATCACGATAAGGGAAGTTCCGAAAGGGGAAGAGAAAAGTCAGCATTGACTATTGTCGGGTTTTGGGAGTTCAAGAGACCAATGCTCAACCATTGGATTCGCGAAGTTGCGAAGTCCGATCTCCCAAGAAAAAAGAGGGGATCACATGAGATTTTGTTGTGGGTGCAGATTTCCCGATAGGGAAATAGAAGGACCATTTAGAGTTCTTTGGGCTAGTGAGAAAAGAAAGATCCTGTGTTGACATGGACCTTCTGACCTGCGGGTTGAGGGCGTCGACATCAACTAATGGCCCTCAAATTACTGCTAGCTTTCACAGGTGAAAGGGGAGTCAAGTATATCCAAATCTTTGTGGAATTGATGATTGCAATAAATTGGATTCAGAAAGCTCAAAAAGTCCAAAACTTGTTCTTACTCCCTCTTTTTCACTAGTAATCAACGAATCTTGGACCCCCCAAACATTGTATCACATGTCATGGAAATTATGAAAACCAAAGGATATCATCTCCTGCGAGATGACCTAAGGATGTCGTATCGTTGTTGTTGCATGGAATATGAACGAAATATGTCATCGCACGAAAGACGACCGAAAGTTGTCATTGCACGAAAGACGACCAAAAGTTCTCATCGCATGAAAGATGACCGAAATATGTCATCGCACACAAGATGACCAAAAGTTGTGTCGCACAAAAGACGACCAAAATATGTCATCACACACAAGACGACCGAAATATGTTGTCGCACGCAAGACGACTGAAAGTTTTCGTCGCACGAAATATGACCTTAGGTCGTTTCCTGCGAGACGAAATATCCAACGAATCCGGGCGATGAAGTTTCAATATTGTCTAAGAATTATCAATACCATAGACGATAAAATTCATCGTGAGAGCAAAGAGATCTAAGTATTTTAAAAGAAATGAGATTAAGATTAAGAAAATATCTAATGCATTACAAGGCAAAATTGCCCAAAGAATTTTACAATTATTGATATTCAATATGAAGGATATCTAAGATTACAAAGAGACATAAGAATATTCACTAGGGAAGACATGAAAGATGATTAATGCAACCATATGCCCAAGAAGAAGAAAAATAAGTTTAAGGAAGTGATAGGTGAGAAGGTTTTCAAGACACATGGTACACCATATAAACCATATTTAATAAAATCGAAGGAGAAAATTATAGAGGAAAGCACTTGATGGGAGGTGGGATAGAGCCACCTTTCTCATGTTACACTTTCCTTCCTTGTGGACCAGAGTTCAATACATACATTAATATTGGCATTAAAAGAATGAACATGAACCCACACAAAATATGATAAATTACTATTTCAAATTGATCACATATCTGAACAAATACATAATCGATAAACTAAGTGTTACTTGAGTCACCAACTTAATTCTTTCACTGTAGTTAATGTGGATTATTATTTCCTTATACCCCCTCTCAACTATAGATACCTAAGGCATATGTCATCATCTTAACACCTAATCATAATCCATAAAAATACAATATCCAAACATAGCATAATTTTTTTTTAATTAAGGCCTATGTTGAACTTTAGGAAGGGAGAAAAATCAAGCCATGTAGGATCATTTTAATCCATCAACACCAAAACTATATGCCCCCCATAGAAACATAATTCTTTTGTACTTGCTACACATCATAACATATATGAAAATTTAGGGAGGCATGTGTCATAGGAGATATGACTTGAAACACACTGAATACAAGAGTTAATATTATTGACAACATATGTCCTATACTGCACATAGACTATTAAGGATGTTCAAGTTTTAAAAAGTGACAAAAATACAACAAATACGACCAAGTCTATGCTTTTATTTCTTCCTCAAATGCAATAATCGAAAGATTACATTCATAGCATGACAAAAATATTGGAAACATTAAGAAAAAGGTTGGACTAGTTTTACCAAGCCTTGCCCCAAATTTATCAAAACTTTACAAGTGAAAGATGAAATCAAAATATGAAGAAAAATGAGCAAGATTTAGGTAAAAATTTACAAGTTTTACCTCGCCTTAGGAAAATTGATTAGGATAGTAGAATAACTATGTATACTATACTATTAGGAAACTAATTAGAGTTAAAATACATCTAATTTTGAGCTAGCTAAGATTATGGCTTAAAGGTCATGTTATTTAGATACCCATGTTCTCATTGTGCCTTGGAAGGCTTGCATTAACAACTTATAAATATTTGATTCCCTAGTTCATCTACTCACAAAAATTCAATGATCCATAACACTCTCCAAATCATTGTCCCCCAAAAGGGGATGAATAGTAAAAATCCATTAGTATCCCATTAGTACAACTTTTCTATCACTCAAGGAAGGGAATTCCCTACCCATAGGGGTGTCAACTCACTAATAGATAGATACCTTACCTTTCTCTTTGAGCTCCTCAAACATTGACTAATATCAATCAAGAGTGTAAAAGGTGCTAGCTATTGTTACTTAGGAGTTCAACATAGATCTAGGTTGTAGGTGCAAGTCTATATTTATTTTCATTTAAAAGTTCTCCATTTATACCCCTAATCTTCAACCAGTCAAGGAGATTGGTGAGGTCATTTGAGATGACATTTACAAAAATTTCCTTTGCATCACATGTATTTTAGCTTCAATATTCTAATCAATTAGGCCCACAATTTTTTATTGGTAAGGGGAATTTGATGCAAGAGCATTGTTTATAGGATAAAAGGCATTTGTGCATCTAGGCACAAAAGGAGAGTATGCGTGAACATGTGTTAGATTTGATGTATGTGTGCAAGGTAGCAATGAGCAGGATCCAAACAAGATATGTAGGGGGAAGTCAACACAAATGAAGGTTGGGCAAGGCATAACTAAGGATGGTGAAAAATAATTAGTTTCAAGGGTAGGATGCATAGAAGAAGGTTTCACAGATGAAGGTGTGCAATGTAGTTGAAGGGATTCACGAGGAATACCAATAGTATATTATAAAACCATCAAGAAGGAAGCTTTTACAACCTACATATGGATGTGTTAGTTATATATTAATGGTGGAGACATATATAAATGTGAAGATCTTGAAGGATATTAGGTTGGATGGCATCATTAATGAGGAGAATCATACAAGATGACTTTATTTATATGTAACAAATAATAATAATGATAATCAAAGAATCTGTAACTAATCTGATCAAAGTAACTAACTTTTGAGAAAGAAAACTTGATGAACTTACTTGAGGTCCTATGTTAAAAGTATATCCACAACTTGAAGTGCTTTCACTTATTCTTGATTTCTTCTTCTGAAACCTGCAAAAACTTGTGCACACAAGACTACAAGAAAAATTAGTTATATTGATAACTAACTAATCAACTTGATCAAAAGTAGAAAGATTCATTGTGATTAGTATTCTAAACATGTAAGCATTCAACAATGATGAATTACATATCAAAAACACTATATATCAAAGGAAAGTGCATCTCAAATGCGATAGCCTGAATAATCTCCTCTTGGTTTCGAGAATAATTTATTGGAGTCATCTGATCTTGGAGCAAACCTCCCTCAATTTGAAGGAGCAACACCGAAGTCATCATTGACTATGTTGTTGCTTCGTTGGATCGAGAGAGGTTTTCTCCAAGAATAAATGACTCCAATAATTTTTTCTCTACTTAATAGGGTCAACCACGTGAAGGTGGAAACTCCTATGCCCCCAACCGCCCCCCTCCCCCACATCGCTCTCAATTCCCCAATACCCAATCTATATTCTAATAAAAAAATGTGCATTAAAAATATTCAAAATTGATAAAAAGTGATTGTAAAGGTATAAATGAGGTTTATCATTCAAATGTATATGTCATAATTTTTTTTTTTTATAAATGATATTTATCATCCAAAATGTGTTACAAATATATTAGCTATATAATATACATCGATATGTCTTATAAAATTATTATACATCATAAATTTATTTTATTCTTATTTATTTTTCTAGTCTAGTTCTTAAGTAAGTCATCAACCTCCATGTCTTCGTTTTCTAGGGGCTCTTCAACAACTGATGTTGCTTCGGTCCTCTCATGTCGAGCCCACCTAGTCTTGTACCCACCGCGTGGAGGTTGATTTGAGGGGGCATCGCCTACAAAAACAAAAAATATTAAATTTATATGGATAATTTTTAAATATCAATGAAGTAGTTCATTAATATTAAAAAAAAACATCTACAATATAATTATTGTTGATTAATGTTGGCTGTCATTGATGTCAACCCTTGAAGAAAGTATGGTAGCACAAAGGTTTGGGTAATGGAACCAAGTTTGTTTGATGTAAATATTACTCATTATTGTCTTTTCATGGTTGATAAGAACTACAAATGGATGAAGTCCAAAGTGGTCCCCTAATGGTGAAATCCCTCATGGGAAGACGCTTTGTGGATTGAGTTAGAGAGTTATGGAACATCACATAACTCCTCACGGTTAGAGATTTATGTCCATATGAAGTTGGAGAACCCTCATGAGTCATATAGAAGCCCCTAAAATTCAAAGTGTTTGCAAAATAAATTATTTAAATAATAAAGTAAATGGAGAACTCCCTAAAATAAGGAAAGTATAATGCTACATGAAAGTATAAATAAGAGGCAAAGCTCTCTCATTTAATTACAGTTGAACACATTAAATATATTTTGTTGTGTGAGGCTTATTGAAAGTACTCATTGATACATCTGAATTTGCGAAAGTTTGAGGTAGTGCGAAGGGTTGATGGAGAAATTCTTGGAATTACAATGAATACTAAAAAAACCCTACTTTCTGAGGTGTACGCGGGCTAGCAGTGTATACGGTGTGTACATACTGAGGCATACGCGGGCTGGTAGTGTATAGGGTGTGTACATGTTGGTAAATCCATGGAAACTTGAGAAGATGAAGACACAGAGGTTATAGATTCTGAGATCAAGCTCCCAAGAAGGACTACAGTGCTCAGATACATCAGATATATCCATTGGTTCAAAAGGCATGTCTTATTTCTATGAATAGTTGGATTTTGATGTATGCATGAGAAATAGTTATGGAGATTTGAGGATTCTCACTAGAGAGACTAGTGGTTGCATGGGATATTCTACATAAGTCATATCTACAAAAATACAGTGTTGGTATATTTATCATTGATACTTCTTCTTGAGACACATATTATATTTCTTGGCATATGGCTAAGGTTTTTTTTGGTACATGGTTGAGAGCTTGTATTTGTGAAGTGGTTGATGTATTGAGAGGTTGAATATCAGAAAGGGTTTGATGACTAGATAATGTGAGGGTTATTATACTTGTTCATGATTACACACACCTATATGGCACATGACTAGAGAGAGAGATATATTCTTTGGGTAAAGGTTATGTATGAGGATGCATGCATAGGGTACAGTTATAGTCTAGATACAGTGACAAGTTATAGATCTATGTGAAAGAAGTTATAGAGGGTCATAAGTTTTCAAGAGAAAGGAAACCCTAGTTTTTCAGAAGGCATATGCAGGCTACATAATAGTTTGGTCGTGTACATACGCGGGATGGATAACATATAGGGCACTTACATACATATTTTTTAGCACTACAGGTCCCGCACCTGTTGTATTTTGTTGATACATGTTCAGTTCAGGTACAAATTGATTACATGGAAGTTATACAGGTTTGATACAGGTTAGTGGTACAGATTGATACAGGTGTACGATGGTATATCTCACAATGATAGTGTGACAGTGGTTCCATCATTATATTCTACTTCAGGGCGGTTGGACGGGGCAAGGGCAGGTGGTTGTAGCCACCTTCTGGTTGTAGCTAGAGAACTTAGGGGGTTGTAGCCTCCTTCTAGTTGTAGCTAGAGAATTGGGGAGTTGGAGCTTCCCTCGGGTTGTAGCCTAAGAAACTAGGGGATTGGAGCCTCCTTCTAGTTGCAGCTGGAAAACAAAGGAAGTTGGTTCTTCCAATGAATGTAATTCTTCAAGACATATAAGAAAAATCATCTCGTGGTTTTCTCCCACATTGGGTTTCCACGTAAAACACTGGTGTATTGTGGATGTGTATGATTGTTCATTTGTTCATTACTTATTTACTTTGCATTTATTGGATGATAATGTTACACTAATATAACACTTGGATTATATGGTTAAAAATGATTAGATTTCTCTATTACTGATTCACCCCCCCTCTCAGTAATCCAACAATTGGTTTTAGAGAGGGTTCCTTCAGAAATCAGTTTAACCACTGAAAGTTAGATCATGGAGAGAAACAACTTGTACAAAAATGGAATACCACAGTTTAATGGAAAAAAGTATGCATTTTGGAGCATAAGGATGAAGACATATATACAGGCACAGGGATTTGAAATTTGGCAATCAATTGTAGATGGATACACAACAACAACAGTTCCACCAACAAATAACAAAGCAGTGAAACTCGGCCAGAATAAATCCAAAGACACAAATGCACTTCTAAATGGTCTTGGTGAAACAGTATTCAACAAAGTTGCACATTGTAAATCCGCTAAAGATATTTGGGAAAAACTTCGAAATATTTATGAAGGAGATTCAAAATTCAAAGCAACAATGCTTCAAAATTACAAAGGTCAGTTCGAACAACTAAAGATGAAGATGAGAATATTGCAACTTACTTCTTACGAGTCGATGAAACTGTAAATGCAATCTTGGGATTGGGAGAAGAAATTAAAGAATCTGTAATTGTTCAAAAGGTACTAAGATCTCTTCCTATGATATTTGACCCTAAGATATCAGCACTAGAAGAAAGAACAGATCTAAACTCAATAAGCATGGACGAACTACATGGAATCTTCATAGAATATGAAATGAGAACTGAACAGGAAAATCCATATGTAAAAGAAGCAGCCTTCAAAGCATCCAACATATCAAAGAAAAAAGGAAAGCAACAAGAAAAAGAACATAGCAACAATAGTGACGTCTTTGAAGATGATGAAGAAGTGACCAACTTTGTTAGAAGACTGAACAAGGGAACCGGCGGTAGGTATAGAGGTAAGCTTCCTTTAATTTGTTTTAATTGTAATGGAATTGGTCATTTTGCTAACAAATGTCCTCATAAGAAAAAGAGAAATGATGAAGTTGACTCAAAAGGAAGACAAACATATAAAGGAAAAAGAACCACAAAGAAAGTTTTCAAGAAAATCTTATGCACCAAAGACGACATCGCATCCTCAGATGAAGATGGAGTCAGTGAGAGTGAGATAGAAAGGGTTCTATTCATGGCAGTAGAAGACTCTGATAAAGAAGAATCTGAAGTAGAATATGAAGAAGTTGAAGAAGAAATTGAAGAGGCAGAAGTTGACTACCGAGAGGAATTGATGAGTGCCATAGAAGTTATCAGAAGAGAAAAGAGGAAAAACAAGAAGCTACAAGAAGAACTAGACGAGAAAGAAGACACTCAAGAATTATAACAAATGATCACAAATTTGAAGGTTCAAATTGAAGAAGATAAAAAAATTGAAGAATCACTCAAAGAACAACTAGAAGAAAGAGACAGGATCATTGAAAATTGGAAGCAAAGATTGTCACATTAAGAAAGGATCTTCAAAAGAAAAATATGTAGAATAGTTAAAAAGTTTTGAATGACATTATCAGCAATCAAAGGCCTAATCATGACAAGTCCATACTTAGATACAATCAGACAAAAAAAGAATCAAGCTCCAAAACAACAGAACAAGAAACATATCCAAAAATCTATGCAGAAACAATCAAAGGGGATAGGAAGGTATACAGAGAAAATTACAAGGACACTCCTCCACCGAGAAGATTCATATTTCAAAATCAACGACCAACAGAAACAGATATGTCTCAGGAAGAAGAAGGATTCATAAGAGAACCTCCTTTCAGAAGATATTCAACTCCAAGGTATCAAACTATATTTTTTGGCTTATGTTATGCATGTAATAATTTTGGACATAAAGATGTGAATTGCATAGCTAACAAAAGGAACATAAACAACTTTGAAAGTCATACACAAAAGGGTTATCCAAGAAGGCCTAGTGAAACACAGAGAAGAAGTTACAACAGGTTTGAATCATTGAGCATTGAAGTGGAATGCTACAATTGTAACAACTTTGGACACATGGCAAAAGATTGCATAATGGCAATCCCTCCTAGAGAACCACATCAAAATAACAACAATCATAGACATGAACCTCAGAAAAGGACATGGATAAGAAAGAAAAATCAATACAACAATGAATAATGCACACTCACTCTACAAGCTAAGCAACATAAACATGGTTGGTATGTTGACAATGGTTATTCAAAACAATGACAGGTGATAGAGATAGGTTTATTACATTAAGAAAGGAAAGAGATGGATCAGTCTCCTTTGGAAATGATGATTCAACTAAAATCATTGGAAAAGTCACAGTCAGAATTGGGAACAAGAATACAAAGGAAGAAAATGTTCTACTAGTAGAAGATATGAAACATAATCTTCTAAGTGTGATTCAAATGTGTGACCAAGGTCATAAAGTTACTTTTGATTCACAAAAGTGAGAGATAAGAAAAGAATGTTCAAGAAAATTGATTGCTACAACTGCGAGAACTTCAAGCAACATATATATGTTAAGTGAAATTGGAAATGAAAAGTGTTTTCTAGGAAAGGAAGATGAAAGTTGGCTATTGCACAGAATAATGGGTCACATACATTTTGATAACCTTGTTAAAGTTAGCAAAAGAGAAGCAGTCAGAGAAATTTCCCAGATCACAAAACCAACCAACACTTTTTGCAAGCATTGTGAACAAGGAAACCAAACAAAGACTAGGTTCAAATCAAAGGAATATTCAACGACAAGACCATTGAAAATTGTGCATACTGATCTAGTTGGATCAACTACAACATAGGGTTTAAAAGGTGAGAAATATTTTATGTTATTAGTTGATGATTATACAAGAATGACTGCAATTTTCTTTCTCAAGAATAAGTTAGAAGATTTTGAAAACTTCAAAATCTACAAGGAAATGGTTGAAAATGAAATGGATTCAAAAATCAAATGCTTGAGATCCGATAATGGGGGAGAGTTTACTTCAAAGGAATTTATGGACTACTACAGTGGTCGTGGAATAAAAAGACAATTCTTCGTTTCTAGGACACCTCAAAAAAATGGAGTTGTTGAAAGAAAAAAAAGGACAGTAAAGGAAATGGATCGAACAATGATAATGGATTCCAAATTGACAGATATTTTTTGGACACAGGAAGTGCATACATCAATTCACATTCAAAAAAAATTAATGCTCAGAAAAAACACTGAAGAAACTCCCTACGATCTATGGAAAGGAAGACCAACAAATGTGAAGCGCTTCAGAGTTTTTGGAAGCAAATGATACATCAAAAGAGAAGATGGCAGAATGGGAAAGTTTGAATCTCGTGTGGACAAAGGAGTACTTGTTGTTCACTCAAGTACAAGGAAAGCATACAAGTGTTACAATCTGAGATTGAACAAAGTTGTGGAAAGCATCAACGTAACAATTGATGAAACAGGTAGACAAGAATTAAAGGAAGAAGAAAATGAATCAATGGAACAACTTTACGAAGAAGAAACAAAAAGATGAAAAAGAAGGGGAATATGAAGAGGATACGACATAAGCAGAAGAACAATTTCAGCAAGTGACTCCAAAGACACCTAGCAGACGAGTACAGAAAAATCATCCTTCATATTAGATTATTGGAAACAAAGATGCAGGAGTTGAGACTAGAAGAAGAATGCGTTCACCAGAAAAACACACCTAGCACTCACATCTACATTTGAACTAACCTGTTTTGAAGAGGCCAGCAAGGATGAATTTTGGAATAAGGCCATGAATGAAGAATTGGATCAAATAGAGAAAAATGACACTTGGGAATTGGTTCCAAGACTAAAGGATAAGAATTTGATCGACACAAAGTGGGTATATAGGAATAAATTGAATGAATATGGACAGGTTACAAGGAACAAAGCTAGATTGGTATGTAAAGGATATGCATAGGTTGAAGGAATAGAATTTGAAGAGACATTTTTCACAGTTGCCAAAATGGAATCAATCTGATTGATTTTAGCTTATGCATGCTCCAAAAATATTAAAGTATATCTGATGGACATAAAATCATCTTTTCTAAATGGGGAACTTGAAGAAGAAGTATACATTGAACAACCAGAAGGATTTCAGTTTTCAGAGAATGCAGATTATGTGTGTAAATTAAAGAAGGCCTTGTATGGTCTAAAATAGGCTCCTAGAGCATGGTACTCTAGACTGGATAAATATCTACAATAGGAAGGGTTCAAAAAAGGAAGTGCAGACAACAAACTCCACATCAAGGTAAGTTAAGATAGTATTTTATTAATTGAAGTTTATGTTGATGATATTATTTTTGGTAGTGATGATGACAAGTTAAGCCAGGAATTTGCAAAGGATATGCAGGATGAATTTGAAATGTCATTACTTAGAGAACAATCCTTCTTTATGGGAATTCATATACGTCAAAGCAACCAAGGAATTTTTATTTCTCAAACCAAGTACATTAGAGAAATGCTAAAAAGGTTCGGAATGGAAGATTGCAAACCAATTATCACTCCTGTGCAAACCAGTTCAAATTTGAGCAAAGATGATGACTCAAAGTCTACATATCAGAGGCAATACAGGTCAATTATTGGTAGCCTACTATGTGTGACAACATACAGACCAGATGTAATGCAGGCATTTGGACAAGTGGCATGATTTCAAATAGCACCAAAGGAATCACATGTATTAACAGTGAAGCGGATTTTCAGATATCTCAAAGGAACAAAAGAGTTTGGATTATGGTATCCAAAAAGAAAGGATATATCACTTATTACCTACATAGATGCAGATTGAGTAGGTTATATTGATAACTGAAGAAACACCAGTGGATCAACATTCTTCTTGAGTAAGTGTTTAGTATCATGGCTAAGCAAGAAACAATCATCAATATCTTTATCTACAACCAAGGCAGTGTATATTGCAGTAGCAACATGTTGTACATAGGTTCTTTGGATGAAAAAAAACTCTAACAGATATACAGGTTGAGTACGATGATCCCATTCCAATATATTGTGATAATACAAGCACCATCAGTATCTCAAAGAACCTGATGATGCACTCCAAGACGAAGAACATTCCAATCAAGTATCACTTTCTACGAGAATAGGTTGTAGAAAAGAACACCAGAGTTGAGTATGTGGGCACTGTAAATGTATTGAACCTACATAGAATAGATCTATCTAAACAATAATACACACATTTGCAGAGAGAATTGGAGAAAGAAGAAGAAGGATATAAAGAATGAAAGAATTCTCATTAACCGTTGTGAATAATGAATAATTTACACATGATATATTATGTATAGCTCAATGAGTGCACATTATAGGAGAAAAAATGCACCATAGTGGTGGTATAGAGTGATCTGGACACACACCAATAGTTATGGGAGTGAACTGTGACCTAGTCTAGTCTCTCAGGCAGTTACGGGAGTAAATTTCCACCTAGTTGAGTTAACTAGTCAACTAGTCTTCAATTAACCGACTGAACAGAGAATAGTGAGGAGTTAACTCAGGGAATCAAGGGTAATGCACCAGTCCGGTGATGATACCAAGGCAAGGTCGAATTATCATGGTGATTATCCCAATGTTTCATGGTGACAAAACCAATGCAGCATCTAAACTCAACTCAACTAGTCAACCTGAAGTGTTAACTGAAAGAGAATATTCTCCAGGTGGAATATTCTCCCCTAAAATATAGGAGACTGGATAATGACTAATTATGACTAATAAACAAGGAAAAACCTTAGGAAAAATAAATCCTATGTGTGTGTGAAGTAACTCCAACAGACACAAAAGAATAAGTGGTAGACATATTTACAAAACCACTTCCATGGGAAGCCTTTGAGTATCTTTTCCAGAGACTCAAAGTTATTTCTACTCCAAAATGAATGCTTTTGAATGCTTATATTATATGTATTAGATGTACACAAGGAAGCACCATAAGGAGGAAAGTTCGGTTAGGGGGAGCAACCCCAGATGGAAAGATGCCTTTACCATTGATGACAAAGGGGGAGAGATTTATCAAATGCATAGGATAGAGGCATGATTCCAGGGGGAACAATGGTCACATAGATGCATAGGACAGGGCATGGTTCCAGGGGTAGCATGAGTGATATGATTTCAATATTTCATCAGAGTGTTTCCATCAATTCCAAAGGGGGATATTGTTGATTAGGTTTGGTTGTCATTGATGTCAACCCTTGAAGAAAGTACGGTAGCACAAAGGTTTGGGTAATGGAACAAAGTTTGTTTGATGTAAAGATGACTCATTATTGTCTTGTCATGGTTGATAAGAAGTAAAAATGGATGAACTCCAAAGTGGTCCCCTTATGGTGAAATCCCTCATGGGAAGACTCTTTGTGGATTGAGTTATCCTAGAAGTATGGTTATAGAACCCATGATTAATTGTGGAATACTAAGATGAAGGTCAGTGAATTTGTTAGTGAAACTATCCTATATGGATAGTGCTTGTCATGTCATTTCCAGTGGTATGTGGAACATCACATAACTCCTCACAGTTAGAGAGTTATGGCCATATGAAGTTGGAGAACCCTCATGAGTCATATAGAAGACCCTAAAAATCAAAGTGTTTGCAAAATAAATTATTTAAATAATAAAGTAAATGGAGAACTCCCTAAAATAAGGAAAGTATAATGCTACATGAAAGTATAAATAAGAGGCAACACTCTCTCATTTAATTACACTTTAACACATTGAATATCTTTTGTTGTGTGAGGCTTATTGCAAGTACTCATTGATACATCTGATGTTGTGAAAGTCCAAGGTAGTACGAAGGGTTGACGACAAAATTCTCAGAATTACAATGAATACTAAAAAACCCTACTTTATGAGGTGTACGTGGGATGGCAATGTATAGGGTGCGTACATACTGAGGCATGCACGGGTTGGCAGTGTATAGGGTGCGTACATGTTGGTAAAGCCATGGAAACTTGAGAAGATGAAGATGCAGAGGTTCTAGATTCTGAGATCAAGCTCCTAGGAAGGTCTAGAGTTCTTAGATACATCAGATCTATCCATTGGTTCAAAAGGTATGTCTTATTTCTATGAATAGTTGGATTTTGATGTATGCATGAGAAATGGTTATGGATATTTGAGGATTCTCACTAGAGAGACTAGTGGCTACATGGTATCTTCTGCATAAGTCAGATCTACAAAAATATAGTGCTAGTATATTTATCATTGATAATTCTTGTTGAGGCACATCTTATATTTCTTGCCATATGGCTAAGGTTTTTTGTGGTACATGATTGAGATCTTGTATTTGTGAAGTGGTTGATATATTGAGAGGTAAGATACATTAAATTCATTTCCAAATGAAAGTGTGTTTAAACTTTTGCAAATCGAGTTATTTTGATTCAGAAAATTAGTCTCTAACCATATATTTTGGTGTCCTTATAAGTCTCACAATTCCATATTGACATATAAATTCATGATCTGATTTATACCCCTAAATTAGACCTATGTTTTTTTAGGGATTTATATGTTGACAATTTCATTTGTCAACCTGTAAATCAAATTGTCTGCGTTTTGCAAAACAAAATTCCATAAATTGAGGGATAGCACGAATTTTGTGGAATTAGAAGCTCGAATTGAGAGGGAAAGAGTTTTAATTCAAGGAGTCTTATAACAAAGGTAAGAAAGTTGATTATAAACGTGCCCTCTTGAAGAAATCATGTTTCCTTTGACAGAGACAATCTTCTCTGAAATTCATTTTTGTTGAACCAGAGAAGGAACAAGAAGCAAAATTTAGGGCTACCAATTACAGAGACAGAGTCCATGTACTTCAAAAGATGGATCAACAGGTAAGAAAATTCATATGGAACCACCAATTGATGCAAAAATCGTGTTCTTGAGAACAAGAAATTGAGGATTTTTTTCTTTTCTTTTTAAATAAAGATAAAAATAGAACTAGGGCATTAGCATTTGTGTCAAACTTTGGGCTTTGACAGAGGAGAAAATTGCAGAAAAAAATTGCAGACTTGGAAACATGGTAGTTGAAGAGGATTTTTATTTTTTAAAACCATCATGGTCTCTAGGATTGAACCAACAAGATTTGACTCAACTTCAATCCATAAATAATGTCTAGAGCTCCTTGAAAAACCCCAATGGACATCTTTCCTTGAAAATTTTGATGGATTTAATGAAAAAGTTAGTATGCAATTTTCTTGTTCTTTTGATGGTGAGAGGGCCACAGTGGGTAACCTCACCATAAGACTATCTGAAGATACTATTTCACATGTGACTGGGTTATCTCAGCAGTGAGAGAGGCATTTCAAAAGTAAACAATTTAAGGATAAATCTTGGGTCACATTCATATCTAAAAGCAAGTCAGCATTAGTAAACTGGAAGAATGGGATTGCAAGAAGTTGGTTGATACATCCATGGGATGAGATGTCTTATATCATACAAAAATTCATTACTTGTGAAGGGATATTTGGTATCATCTACTTATAACATAATAAATTATTGCAACACTTGAGAGATGACATTGAGATCAATATGCCCTACTACTTCCATCAAAGTCTTTCAAAGATGGATAAAGGAGTTCAAAAACATGAGAAGGATATAGAGAAAAACATATATCACCATAGATTAATCAAAATAATTGTTACATATGAATTGCAAAATAAAATCTCTCATGGCAGAAGATTCTAATTGACAATGAGTTTGACACAATGAAAAAAGAACATGAAGAGGAGGAATTTATTCCAATTGATGATGATGAAGATGATGAGGTGCATATCATTATGACTCATGAAGAAAAAATATCAAAACATCCCATGAGAACAAGAAGAATGACAAGGATTATGGTAAAGGATGAAGAGGAATTTCAAGAAAAAGATAGGCCCTTTAGAACCTATACAAGAAAATCTAGGAACTTTCCTCGTATCCAGCAAGGAGAAATTGAGAAAGAATTGGAACCAGCTCAAAAAATGGAGTATGCTCGCATAGAATCCTTGGAAACACAGAAAAATCAAGAAGAAGAGAAAGAAGTACAAGAAGCTTCCACATATGGCCAAAAGAAAGAATAAGTTAAGACAATATTTGAAGAGATGAGAGATGAAATTCAATCCCCAAAGATAGTAAGACAATCCATTGAAGAAATGGTTGGTGGGTCTGTTGGCATGTTTTCAGACAGAGGCAGAGTATGTGTGTTTGTCATTGATGGAAAATACCAAGACCAACAATGCAACGATGATCGCATGGAAATAGAATAAGAGAAAACTCCAGAAGTCAAGGAAGCAACTCACGACAAGAATGATGAAATTGTGAAACGTGAAACCACAAAATTTCGGGGTTTCGGATACCGAGAGTTGGAGGAGTCAAGGAATCAACTCATGGAAAAAAATCGCGAAATGAGAAACCATGACTTAATATCCATTTCGTAGTTTTGGATACTGGGAGTTGGAGGTGTCAAGGAAACTCACGACAAGAATGATGAAATCGCGATATGCGAAATCACAAAAAGATTTGGACCATTGATCTGACTCCATTTCGAAGTTTCGGATACCGGGAGTTGGAGGAGTCAAGAGTCGAAACTCTTCATCACAGGAGTCCCTAAGTTGCGAAATGTGAAATGCTGAAATCTCGAAACAAGCACATCAACAAAGACTCCATTTCGGAGTTTCGCAGACTGGGAAATCAAAGATCAAAGGAACTTTAACCTTTGAAGTAGAGAACCCTGAAATCCAGAAACAAACACGACGAAGGCCCATGAAGTTTCGAAATCACGATAAGATCTGGACCATTGGGTCCATAGGACACGTGGTGCAAGATCATCATTTCGCTGACTGGAAAGTCAAAGGAACGGGGTTCCCTAACCTCTCGAACTCGCGATATGCAAAATTGAGAAATAATCCTAGTCGTTGGGTCAAGGACAAATCTATGCTGTCAGACCCAGGAGGTGAATGTGGTAGACCATGTCAACAAGGACAGGTGGCAGCCTATGTCATAAAGGACACATGGCACAATCATATAAGGACAAGTGTCAAGTTGATTTGTCATTTCAGGAACCTGGAAATCACAATTCTGAGTGACACGTGGCAGACACATGGATCACGACACATCATCGAGTGACGTCATTCCAGGAATTTAGTTTCAGGAGTTTTAGCACAACTCTCCCCCAAAGTCCCAAAAGCTAAAGTTCTGGGGCAGAGAATAGCAGTCCGATCACCATGGATCGTGGACCATTGATATGAAGAGTGAAGTGCTCAAATGATTAGAGAGTGGTCATAGGTTGTGGTCACATCGTCGAGAGTTGGAGGAAGGTGCTAACAACTAAACTCCATTTCAGAGATCGTGACTTGGAGATTCGATATGCCTCGCAACAGGAATTCGCGACACGCGAAATTGCGAAATGCTGAAATGCAAAAAACACCTTTTGGTGTAGGATGTGGTCACCGTCAGTGGTCATGTGAGAGGGAGGAGATAGCACCAAGCTAAGCTCCTTTTTGACGATTGTCAAAATGTCGAAATGCGAAATGTCGAAATGAGAAATGGCGAAATCAACACGAGACCCTGTGCTTGTAATCCAACGATGTTGGATACTTGGAAATCTGATCGAAGGGCTACTGTTTCTCTTCACAGTTAATCGATTAGTTACGATTCAGTTACCAGAACTGAATCATGACTCTTGGGTGGTTGGTGATTCAGTTGTTGATGTGTTTTCTTGGAGGTTCATAGTGTAACTGCTAGAAATCACTAATGGTTTATGCCAGAGGACTCGAAGAGAATTCATGGTGATTGCCAGAGAAGATGAAGAGTCTCAAGGCATCTTCCAGTGGCATGAAGACTGTTCATAGAGGATATTGACATATGTAAGACCATTGGAGTCTGGAACTGCAACAGAGAGAATGAGCTCGACTGTGACAGAGAAGACGAAGAGTCTCGACTGCTGGAGAGGCTAAGGAATCTCGACATAACACCCAGTGATGATGGACGCATGGGTTTAACCACCAGAGAAGCTAAAGAGTTACAATGATGATCAGGAAGCGCACTCGACATGGGAAGAGCATGCAGAAGCATTGTGAATAGAGGATGCAGAAGATGCATAGAGAGAATAAAAACACAGAATGGAGAAGAGATTGTGTGCTGTTGAGAGTGATTCAAGTGTGTAGAAGGAGGCAGAGTGCAGCAGATAAAATACACAAAAGAGGAATGGTGCATTGAATGGACATGGAACACAGAGCATAAAAGGTATAAGAACAGAAAGTGCAAGGCATGTGTGCAGGAAGACAGTGAGGTAGACAGAGTAGGGAAGTGTAGCAAAACAATGATGAGACTGGTAAGCCATTGATGAACATTATATCACTGTAATAAGTTTCAGTAGAAAAAATTGATATTTCAGGGTGGTTGGGAGGTGCTAGGGAGGATTGTTGTCCTCAGAGGTTCAAGTGGGTTCTTGAACATAGGGAGTTGTAGCTTCCATTTGGTTGCAGCCAAAAAAGACAGGGTGGTAGGGAGGTGCAAGGGAGAACTGTTGTTCTCTGTTTTACAGGTTGGTGCCTGTGTGATTGGAAGTTGGTGCTTCCATCCAGTTGATGTTGTCACACTTAGGGATTTGTTGCTTCCTTCTAGTGGGTGCTAGAGAAACCAGGGAATTGGTGCTTCCTTCTAGTGGGTGCTTCCTTCTAGTGGGTGCTAGAGAAACCAGGGAGTTGGTGATTCCTTCTAGTAGGTGCTAGAGAAAACAAAGAGTTGGTTCTCTCAGCAAGTTTCAGCTTCCAAAATAGAAGTTGTAGCCTCACAATGAGTTGGAGCTCATATGTATGATAATGTACAGAATGTAAAGATTACTTATCATACCAATAAGAAGAGGTTTTTACCCTTTATGGGTTTCCTCAGGAAATATCTGTCTCTGTATATTTCATATGTGTGACTGATGTTGAATGTTCTATTTCTTACCTCCCTGCATTATTGTGATTGTCATTAAGTGCTCTGCAAAGAGTTTAAAAGAAGCATAATTGTTTAAGCACAGTAACAACTGATTCACCCCCCCGTCTCAGTTGTCCAACACACAAAAGGTACGAATTGA
>SNQJ01S0004349.1:124336-134614 GCA_010110895.2 Picea sitchensis
TCGGGTCCCTCTTGTTTCTTGTTGAGAGGATTTTTATTGCCTTCTCAGGGATCCCTGAGAAAGGCATCTCGAGGTTTCATTTTTATGGATTTTATCTTTTACTAGTTTCTTTTACCTTCTGGGCCTTTAGCCCCTTCTTCCCATGAGATAAGGTGAAACCCTAAAAATAGATCATCCTAATTCTCGGACTAGGGGAATGAGATAGATGAGTGGGAGATAAGATGAAAAAGTGATGATATGATGGGAGAGGACGATGACTCTTCATAAATCCCCTCGGTGGAAAACCAAAACCTATGGGTACAGGCTTGCTAGGACACCCTGTCAATCCCCTCAACAATGGTCAAGTGGGTCAATGTAAGATCCAAGTAGTCGTTAGAAATAAAAGGAGTAAGATGCATATATCTAAAGGTTATAATGATCAAAAGTGACACATACCATGATACCTAGACCAATTACCTCATGGAGCAAGAGACTTCTCCGATACAAGACCAAGCTGATGGTGATGGATGCTACTACTACTTACAAGATGAATCTGATGAAATAAGAAAAGGATGGGCCCTCCAGGTCCATGCTCAAGTCAATCCTTCTCTCGATACTCCATGTCTAGGACTTGTGGGCCTCGAGACATGATCTCCTAGTTATCCCATGAAATCGGGGATAACATCTGGCTCCAACTCGGGGACATGTGCTCACCATAGAATGCATGAGAACCTCAAAAACTCTGGCATAACTTGCAGACATGCTCAACTTTATAGGGGCATCAGTAACAAATATGGGGTGGTATTGCCACCCCATATATATAGACACATATATAACTGAAATAAAACAATCAATATGCAAGTGTGGAATCAAACTAACATGAAATGCAAATGGTATAATACATGAAAAATGCCTACTTACCTTCACTTACCTATGAAGTCAGGTCCCACCACCTTGGTGGGGTTTAAGGAGGTGCCCGCTGATAGGTAATGGGCACCTTCTTCCTTCCAAAGTGGACACGTAGTATGAATTATCAACTGATTCCATTCCAACCTTGAAGGCTTCAAGCCACGACTGTGTGCTTCCTTTTACATTAGTTGGATCTCCTTTTTGAGTATCCCACATCCATACCATATCTCCCTCCTTATACTTTATGACTTTGTATTTGGTTGTTCCCTGGACAACCCTGGTGTATTGTACCGAGGGAGGTGGGAGGGATTCTACTATAAAGACTTCTTGTTGGGATGGGTGGATTTGTACTTCATCTTTATTTTTCTTTAATATCTTTACCGTCCCAACTTCTTTGTTCTTGAATTAATCTAGGAGTTGTTGGTATTCTTCTTTCTTGGGCCATTCGATCTGATCAAAGTCTTCCTTTATTGCAAAGGGCATGTCTTCTAGAGAATATTTATGAAGAGTTTGTATCATATCGTTCTACGTTTTGTCATTATTTACGGGATGAACAATATCCTGCACATGGTCCCCAGTTATTGACACATTAAGTAGACGTCCCACCATTACATCCTTCAAAGGTAATCACAAAAAAGTGAGGTCCATCTCAAGGGAACCACCTATCATTGCGCCAAACTTCCTAGATAATAACATTCCCCACATGTCTGGGACATCAACCACCACAATGTCAATGTTGACTGTCTTTTCTGGATACTCCTTCAAGCATACCTCAACATTTTCAACCACCCCATGTGTGGGTATTCCTTTGGATTCGAAACCACACACATTCCTGTAAGGCCTAGTGACCTTCAAACCCACTTGTTGTATGACTTTAAGTGACATCATGTTGGCACCAACACCTGTATCTAACATGCAATTATTGAGATTTTTGTTGTTCATTGTCAAAGTCTGAAGAAAGGAGGGTTCTCACCATATTGGACCCTAAAATGATCAGCTTGTAACATAATAGGGGGATCCATAGGTTCATCTGATCCCAAAAAGGTGTCAAATCGTTCCTCGATGGATGGGATCTTGATTGCTTCTCTGAGGGGAACATTAACATGCATCTTGGATAATTCCCCTTCGAAGTCAAAATTTAGGTCAACCTTACCAACCTTGGAAGTCTTGGGAAGAAGTATCTCCAAGGGCATGGGATTTTCCTAATCATTAGTAGGTTGTTTCGAGTTCTTCCTTCTGTACACTTGAACTTCTTGTTTCTTTAGCTTTTCTCGCGATTCCTGATCTAGGTTGTTTATCACCGCCATTCTTGCTACTCTGGCTGCTTCCCTTATGACTTCTTGATGTTCTATATCTGTGATATTTATCTGAGGAAAGCCCATGAAGTAATCCATGTTGTTGACTTGTTGATGGCCAACGTTATAAGAACATTCATGCTCCCAATGCGCTTCACTTCACTCCAGGCACCAAGGATTTTCATCAAAAACATTTGTAGGGGCCAAGGTATTTGGAACTTCGTGCTCATTCTTTGGTTTGTAAAATTGGTTCCCTTTCTGGAATTGTCCTTTGAATGGGGCCTTGGGTGCTTGGATCTGGGATTTTTCAAGTCTGACAATCCGACTCATCATTTCTTCTTGATTCTTTATGATGTCATCCATGGAGGCTTGTAGATTGCTGATACCAGTACATAGATCTGAAGTAGGCTCAGCATTGTGTACTATTTTCTGCTTGGTGTCTATTCTCCACCTTGGGTTAGCAAAAGGCTCAATTTTAGATGAAAGGAGGTTCCCTTCTATCTTGGTGGCGAGCTCTTGGGCTTCTTGAATGGACTGGTGGTTTTTGTCTCTAAGAAGATACCCTAGTTGGCCATTGAAATATCTGGTGTAAATATGGACAAGGTAGTCATCTTTCGGGTGATGGCTTGTGGGAATTCTTTGTAGTAATGTCTCGAATCTGGTGTGAAACTCCCGAATGGACTCATTTTCATACTTAGCAAGGCTATTTAGTCATGTGAGGAGCATATTAGGGTCTTCTTTGATACTCCATCTTTTAAGAAAGGCCTCTTCAAGTCTATCCATGGTCTTGATTCTTCCATCAGGGAGGCTTAGGTACCAGCGCCTTAAGGTATCATAGAGAGTAGCGGAGAACAACTTCATGACCAAATATTCAGCATCATCACTGATGGGGTGAAGCTGAAAGAATGCCCAAAAGTTGCTCATATTCTCTTCGACACTGATTGCATCAGTACCAGTGAATTTAGGCAACCACTTCTCATACTTGGGTGGCATCTGCCTAGGGTAGCCTGGTATGGCTAACATGTCTAACGGCCTGAAAAGGGTAGATGACCACTGTCTTTGATTGTTGGCTAGATTAGTTGTAGCGGTCTGAGAGGTAGACATGATTCTTAAAGGGAGGATCTTCTCGAAAAGTGATTTGACAACAGGAGAGTTTAAGGGAGGCTTCCTTCTGAAAGACAAAGGAGGATTGTTGAATATCCTTCTAGTTTGTGGAGTCGCGAGATAGTTTACTTGAAACTACCAAAGAAAAGGGGGAATAACACCCTAGTGGAGTCACCAGGTAAGCTTGTAAGAAAAGGTCTTTGAGGCAAGGCTTACCGAAAAGGTTTTTCATTTGAAGAGAATTTTCTTAGTGTTCCCCGACAACGGTGCCAAAATGTTATTGCACAGTTTGTAGCTAGGTCAAATGGCTAGAAGATAGAGGCCAAACTGGCGTAACAAAAACCTGCTCCACCCAATGTCACCACAATGGGGACGTTCTTTCTATTTAGGGAGGTTAGGCCTAGGGTAGATGTCCCCAGTAACCTAGGGTTTTGAAGAGGCTAAGGTATAAAGGTCAAAGTAAAAATTCCCTCCTCATAGGTTACCACCAAGATCAGATAGTCTGGTTAAACAACCAATAATGAAGTGTAGTCCCAAATGAGAACACCTGCTCGAAACAAAGCAACAACAAAACAATATATGCAGGCTATGATTCAATGGGTTAGTACTTCATATAACTATCTGATGTCAATAGATTAGAAATTATAACAATAGATATCAATGAGATCAGTGTTTATCAATATAGCATTGGAAAAATATCAATTCATCAATAAATATTGAGATGATGTAGCCAACAATGTATTTGATCAATCCCTTACTCAATAAATGCTTTAAAACACCCTCTAATTGCTTATCAATAGAAAGTGTTGTGTCAAGGTGGAGTAACCAAGTGTGACGTCAGCCTTATTAGGGTTAGTTAGTTAGTTAGGGTTTCAAATTTAAGAATTTTAAGAGTTGTTTCAATCACTTTCACTTCAACGTTGGAGGCTAAAGATCAGTGACTAGGGTTATGGAGTCAAAAGGAGAAGGACACACAACTTGAAGAGGATGAGATTTAAAGGACAAGAGGGAAAGGTTTCAAGGTGTTTCAATGCCAGGGCCTTGAATATAGAACCCTAGGGGAGAGAGGCTCACTCTGGTGTTGCTTAAGCAAGGCCTCGTGCTCTCTCCTCATTCCCGACAAATGACTAGCTCAAAGACAAGTAAAATCAAGACAAGAGAGTTTAAAGAGCGAGAGTGTTGCAAAGGCAAGGCTCTTTCATCAAACCCTAAAAGGAAAACGACCCTAGGTGTAGATAACCTAGGCCTGGGACATCCTCTTTCTCTTGAAATTTAAAAGTAGGCTAGCTTAAGGGAGGACGATAGAAGGAGTGTAGCAATGGCTAGGCTCTCTTCTTCTTATTCAATGGCTTAAAAGGTTTTTCTATCAAGGGACTTGAGACAACAACCTAATTGTGTGTTTTTCCCCTAGGGTTTTGATTCAATAATGTATATATATAAATAGAATGCAAGAAATTAAACTACAACCATTCAATCAAGAAGTTTTGCAGAAAAATACTTACAAATCATTAAGAAAATAGCATGCAAACCCTAGTTGTAAACCTTCCTTAAAGAAAAACACCATAAATTGCCAAAAATCTCTTCTCCAAGCAAGTGCACCTTCTTCAAAATAACCAATAACCCTAATAGGGCGCAAAAATCAGACCTCACTATGAGAGTGAGTGATGAGTTATGTTAAAATGAGGATAAAACTCCTCAATATATACTGTATCATGACCTTTAATTAAATTTTAGGTCATAAAATTAGCCGACAAGGCTTTAAAAAAAAATCATACTATTTTTACATTAAATGTTCTTTTAAAACCCTAAATGAGCAATAAGTGAGACGTCAAGCCCTCCTTAGGGAGACGTTAGGCCTTTTTGGGGCCAATGCAGCATCCAGAAGCCAGACATTAGCCCTCCTTGGGCTCTTCCAAACTGCCACACGTGCCAACAACCCTGTCCATCTGCCATATGCTCATGATGATGTCAAAAGCCTCCTGGTGACGTCCTGGGTCATCTGGGGCCAACATTCCACTGCAAGTGGGTCAACCCCCTTAGGTCTGGCTTAGCCAAAGTGCCCCTGATGGAAAGTTATCTTCTTCTCTGGTGAAAGATCTTGGTCAAACACTATCCTGTCTCTGCCCCTGATGGGGTCCCAACAACCATCTAATGGGCCTTTCAGCCCCATGGAGGTCCGAACTAATCATCTCCCCATGTGTACCAGTCCATGTGGTACCTGTCCGTCGAGCATGGTCCTGCACATCAAAAACTTCGCCCTCCATGGGCTCATTAGTCACAGGGATCATAGCAATGTTAATCACGTCTCATCATTAATATTATTAGACATATGCATAAAAGCCTTGATATATCATCCAATAGCTCAAATATATTACAAAGACCTACAATACAAGGCTGAAGAAAAAGACAAGACACCCTATTGGGCTAGTATCCATAAGGAAAGGAAAGTCTCCAAGGGGTATCATCCAAGCCATGTAGAATGAGGTGATGTAGATAAGGGATGTCCATACATACATGTATAATGAAAGACAGGGATTCATGATATTACATGTGGGTGCCTTTGTAGAAAGCGAGTTGTACCCATCATGGATGCAATTTTTTTCCAAGCCCTTTCTTGCCTTTATTCCTTCTTTTATTTATTTTCTTTTCCTTTTTTTATTTCAAGGACTAACTAGAGGAAACTGGCTTGGCGTGGTGACAAATGCTAATAGTGTTAGCCACAAGCACTTTCACAGGGATGATAAGGTTGGCTCGTGATGAGACCCCCTTTCCCTTGGCCATGCAACCAAAGGTCACTTCCTTGGCATGGTAACCAGATAGTGGCAATGTCATGATGTTAGGTACCCATGAACATAATAGGATGGCTCGTGATGATACCCCCTATCCTCTTGGCTAGGTCTTGTTTTTTGTTATTTTTCTCGGGTCCCTCTTGTTTCTTGTTGAGAGGATTTTTATTTCCTTCTCGGGGATCCCTAGGCAAGGCATCTCGAGGTTTTATTTTTATGGATTTTATCTTTTACCAGCTACTTTTACCTTCTGGGCCTTTAGCCCCTTCTTCCCACGAGACAAGGTGCAACCCTACAAAAATATCATCCTAATGCCCGGACTAGGGGAATGGGACAGATGAGTGGGAGATAAGATGAAAAAGTGATGATATGATGGGAGTGGATGATGGCTCTTCAGAAATCCCCCTGGTGGCAAACCAAAACCTATGGGTACAGGCTTGCTAGGACACCCTGTCAATCCCCTCAACAATGGTCAAGTGGGTCAATGTAAGATCCAAGCAGTCGTTAAAAATAAAAGAAGTAATATGCATATATCTAAAGGTTATAATGATCAAAAGTGACACATACCATGATACCTGGACCAATTACCTCATGGAGCGAGAGCCTTCTCTGATACAAGACCAAGTCGATGGTGATGGATGCTACTACTGATGACAAGATGAATTTGACGAAAGAAGAAAAGGATGGACCCTCTAGGGCCATGCTCAGGTCAATCCTGCTCTCGGTACTCGATGTCTAGGATCTGTGGGCCTCGAGACATGATCTCCTAGTTATCCCACGAAATCAGGGATAACAGACAACAATCTCTACATTAAGTCTAAAGGTGATAATCTACTATTTGTTTTGGTTTATGTAGATGATATTGTTTTTGGTTGTACTAATGAATCATCTGTCCAGTGATTTTCTAACTCTATGCAAATAGAGTTTGAGACGTCCATGATAGGAGAACTATCATATTTTCTTGGTTTACAAGTAAATCAGATTTCTATAGGAATATTTATCTCTCAAAAAAAATATTTGAAAGAGACGTTGAGGAAATTTTAGATGGAGGATTCCTCTCATGTTAGTACACCTATGGTGGTTGGTTGCAAGCTCAGTAAAGATGATATTTCACCTGATGTTGATCAAAGGACATATTGATCAATGATAGGCAGTCTTTTGTACATCACAACATCCCGTCCTGATATAATGCAAGCTGTTGGAATGGTAGGTCGTTATCAGTCATCTCCTAAACAAAATCACTTGGTAGTCGTCACAAATACTTGAAGGGAACAATGACTTATGGTTTGTGGTATCCCAGAAATCAGAATTTTCAGTTAACTGCTTATTCAGATGTAGATTGGGCAAACTGTGTTGATGAGAGAAAAAGCACCAGTGGAGGAGCATTCTTTCTAGGTGACTCTTTAGTAGCATGGCTTAGTAAAATCAAGGATCAATTTCATTATCAACTACAGAGGAAGAATACATTGTTGTTGCTACTTGCTGCACACAAATTTTATGGATGATACAAACTCTTGCAGATTTGAAGGTAACTTACACTGATCCCATTCCACTTCACTATGATAACACCAGTGCCATCAGTCTCTCTAAGAATCTTTTACTTCATTCAAAATCTAAGCACATACCAATAAAATACCATTTTCTCAAAGAACAAGTTACAAAGAGAATTGTTCAGCTGAATTATATTCCTTCCACAGAACAGATAGCTGATATCTTTACTAAACCATTAGCAACGACCCCTTTTGGATATCTTCGTCAAAAGTTGGGGGTTATAACTTCTTTCGTCTAATTTGTTCACCTAATTAGGGGGAGTCCTTATTGAATATCTATTGTATTTATAAGTTGCTCATAGTTGACAGGGGGAGTATGTACTGCAACAACTCAGGAGGAGCGTGTTACTTCTTTGACATTGATGTCAAAGGGGGAGAAAGTGTAATGATAAGGATGCTATGAGTAGTGTCTTCAAGGTTTCCATCAATGCCAAAGGGGGAGATTGTTGGCATGTTTTCAGACAGAGGCAGAGTATGCGTGTTTTTCATTGATGGCAAAGATCAAGACCAACAACGAAATGATGATCGCATGGCAAGATCAAAAGAGAAAACTCCAGGAGTCAAGGAAGCAACTCATGACAAGAATGATGAAATTGCAAAATGTGAAACCACGACATTTTGGGGTTTCAGATACCGGGATTTGGAGGAGTCAAGGTAGCAACTCACAGCAGAAAATTGCGAAATACAAAACCACGACTTAATCTCCATTTCGGAGTTTCAGATACCAGGAGTTGGAGGTGTCAAGGAAACTCACGACACGAATAATGAAATCGCGATATGTGAAATCACAAAAATATCTAGACCGTCGAATCATCAAGATTGTGGACCATTGATCTGACTCCATTTTGGAGTTTCAGATACTGGAAGTTGGAGGAGTCAAGAGTCGAGACTCTTCATCACAGGAGTCCCGAAGTTGCGAAATGCGAAACGTTGAAATCCTGAAACAGGGACATCATCAAAGACTCAATTTCAGAGTTTCGCAGACCAGGAAATCAAAGACCAAAGGAACTTTAACCTTTGAAGTAGTGAACCCAGAAATCTCGAAACAAACACGACGAAGGTCTGTGAAGTTTCGAAATCACGATAAGATCTGGACCGTTGGGTCCATAGGACACGTGGCGAAAGATCATCATTTTGCTGACTGGAAAATCTAAGGAACAGGGTTCCCTAACCTCTCAAACTCGTGATATGCGAAATCGCGAAATAATCCTAGTCGTTTGATCAAGGACAAATATGCGTTGTCAGACCCAGGAGGTGAATGTGGCAGACCATGTCAGCAAGGATAGGTGGCAACCTATGTCAGAAAGGACACATGGCGCAATCATATAAGGACAAGTGTCAAGTTGATTTGGCATTTCAGGAACCTGGAAATCACAATTCTAAGTGACACGTGGAAGGCACACGGATAACGACACGTCATCGAGTGACATCATTCCAGGAATTCAGTTTCGAGAGTTTTAGCATCAACTCTCCCCCAAAGTACCGAAAGAAAAAGTTCTGGGGCTGAGGATAGTCGTCCGATCACCATGGATCGTGGATCGTTGATCGTTGATCTGAAGAGCGAAGCGCTCAAATGATTAGCGAGTGGTCATAGGCTGTGGTCACATCGTCGAGAGTTGGAGGAAGGCGCTAGCAACTAAACTCCATTTCGGAGATCGCGAATTGGAGAGTTGATATGTCTCGCAACAGGAATTCGCAACATGCGAAATCGTGAAATGCGAAAAACACCTTTTGGTGTAGGTTGTGATCACCGTCAGTGGTCATGTGAGAGGGAGGATCTAGCACCAAGCTAAGATCATTTTCAATGATTGTAACATGAAGAGTCAATACTCTTCACCACAGGAATGCCGAAATGCCGAAATGCCGAAATGTGAAATGGTGAAATCAACCTGAGACCCTGTGCTTGTAATCCAACGATGTTGGATACTTGGAAATATGATTGAAGGACTACTATTGTTATTCACATTTAATCGATCAGTTACGATTCAATTAGCATAACTGAATCATGAATATTGGACGGTTGGCAATTCAATTGTTGATGCGTTTTCTTGGAGGTTCACAGTGTAGCAGAGAATATGAAGATGTTGGCAAATGTTTACCAAGTAGCGTATGCTTGTCATTGATGGAAAGCTCAGGAGGAACAACGTTGAATAAAACGCGTGCAACAAAGGTAAAGCTCAAGATACAGGAATTTGCAGAAGAGAAGGAAGACAGAGATCCACAACCACAGGATCTCATTCAAATTTCCCGAAAGAACGAGGGACGTCAGATCAGACAGAAGTTGCGAGGGAGATAAGCCATCGGATATTCGGGGATTGGGATTTCATAATGCAAAGAACACAATGCAACGAAAACCCCGATTTTGCGATATGCGAAATACCGACTGAATCGGCACCGTCAGATCAATAAGTGATCTAGACTGTCGATCCAACACACGTCAACAGACCACGTCACCCAGGGACACGTGGCACAACCAGAGAATGACAGGTGGTAGGCAGATCTAACACTTCAAGCTCATGCAATTCACGAATCAGAGTGACACGTGGCAGGATCTAACACGTGTCAAACCACGAGTAACGTCAGCAGAGGCATCGGTGATCGGGACTTTGATATGTCAAGAACACACTGCAACAGAAAATCCGAAATCGCGATATG
>SNQJ01S0004349.1:134677-197184 GCA_010110895.2 Picea sitchensis
AGAGAAACCAGGGAGTTGGTGCTTCCTTCTAGTAGGTGCTAGAGAAAATAGAGAGTTGGTTCTCTCAGCAAGTTGTAGCTTGCAAAACAGAGGTTGTAGCCTCACAATGAGTTGGATCTCATATGTATGATAATGTACAAAATGTAAAGATTACTTATCATACCAAGAAGAAGAGGTTTTTACCCTTTATGGGTTTCCTTAAGAAATATCTGTCTCTGTATATTTCATATGTGTGACTGATGTCGAATGTTCTATTGGTTACCTCCTTGCATTATTGTGATTATCATTAAGTTCTCTGCAAAGATTTTAAAATAAGCATAATTGTTTAAGCATGGTAACAATTGATTCACCCCCACCTCTTAGTTGTCCAACAATTATTTAGTGGCAGTACGACAATCGTTAGACCAAAACCCGCGGGTGATTGGTAAACTCATCACCGCTAGAGTTAATGGATCCATGGGAGGCTGTTAGACCATGTCACGAGTCCCAAAGGAGGTGATGAACACCAATTCAACAATCTCCCCCTCAGCACCAACTGAGATACTCGACACAAATCGAGCGGACTCAAACCCGTAACCTTTGGCTCTGATACCAATTTAGTGGAAGTATGGATGTCATTAGACCAAAACCCATGGGTGATTGGTAAACTCATCACCGCCAGAGTTAATGGAACCATGGGAGGCTGTTAGACCATGTCGCAAGTCCCGAAGGAGGTGATGAACACCAATTCAACAGGTTCAACATCAGGAATTGATAACAAAGACAAGAAAATAAAGAAGACGAAGAGAAAAATCAAAGAAATAGAGGTTCTAGAAATATACTTGAAAACAACGAATGAAATGTTAAGGACCCAAAGCCACAAAATTCATGAAGAGAATGAAAAACTTAAGAATAAAAATAGGAAATTGGAAAGATAAACTATTGCTTACAAACCAGGCATACAAGTGGTATTAGAAAGAAAAATCAAGAAAACAAAAATATATGGAAATGACGATGAAATCAATGGCACAGAAAGAACAAATCATGGAGTTAACCCAAATTGATTTATACCCCTAAATTAGACCTTAATTGTATTTTTCAATTTTTGGGAAAAGAAAGATGGGGTTTTCAAAGTAAAATTCAATGAAAGGTAAGTAAAAAAAAGCATATATATTAGGCAATAGAGTCTTCAATTGGAGTATGACCAATGAACTCAAGATATGACCATGAAATAGCTTCCTTGATGTCTAACAAGGAAGATTATGAGTCTTGAGATTCATGTACCACTACATAAAGAAAAAAAAAATTCATGAAATTCAAAAATATTGTTTGTGTCAAGACTAACCTCCGCATGTTGTTTCTCAAGGGTGGTATAGCACCTTTTGAAAATTTGATTGAGTTTCCTCCAACTAAAAATGGACTTGAGATAAACCATTAAGAGGGCCAATGTTTGAGAGTAAGGAGAAACATGTAACTAGATGTAAGGAATCATAAATTCTATTAAGGACACAATACTAACCAAAGTGGTTGATTTTATTATTTATATTTTCAAATGGGAGGCCCCTAGATGGTGAATATCACTTTAGAAATCAAATTAGAGAAACTAGATGGTGAAGACCCCTTCGGAAATCAATATCTAGACCATTAGAAAGAAATCTGCATACATGGTTATGTCATTCTTTTAAAAAACATTGAATAAAAAATGTATAATCATAAATCAAATTGAAAAATATGGGCTTAAGAAGAAAGAACATTTATTTTCACCTAAATTCTCAACTTTGATTGAAAACCATCAGATCGGTAATGGGGCACGATGCTGGTTGGAAGACCCCGAAACTGATGTTGTTAGACAAAGACTCAATCCTAAGGCCTACTAAGGAGAACAAACAACACACGCTAATTAATATAGGATTCAAGCATGCAAAAAAACCTTCTCACAAAGAAGCGCTAGTTGGTGATGGAATCCAACTTTGCAGGATCGATATGCAAAGGGGATGAGTTTCGACGGTTGGGAAATTTACGTGACAACCTACTTAATGAACTAACACCCTGGTGAAAGTTACCTCACTGAGCAATGGGAAACCCTCCAGGGAGTTTGAGTGAGTCTAGACAACTTCTATCCCAGGTACAACACCACCTTCCCTATATTGTCACCTTAGGTAGGAAGTCTAAACAATTATGTCCTCTATGGTACCACCTACTATACCAAAGTAGAGGGGGGATAGTCAACAATATGGTTTACACGCGAGGGCAGGGTAACTGAGCCTGAAACCACTTTAAGAGATTCCTCATAGAGATGGTTTCTCCCAAGTGATCCCCATAATATGTGCAACCACTACACCAAGACCAACAAAGCAGGGTTGATTACTATGCCACCCCAATGCGACCCTTGTGTTATAAGGGATTCCCAAAGTCAGTGATATAGAAACTGGATTTCACTCCCTAACTCAAAGCTCTATGTTTGTTTAGCAGCTTTGGAAACTTATTCTGACAATATTATTCCAAAGATCTACACCTAAGCTAAGATGGGTTTGAAGAACCCCGTAAAGCAAAGTTTCTAGATAAATTTTAATTAGCACTTGATTTTAGGTTTTTGTTACTCAAAGAAGTGGTCGTGAAAGTGATGGTGTTTCGACTCGACTCTTTAAACCATGAAAGAGGAAAATGAAATGCAAGAATTTCAACTTTGATGAAACCTAGCTATGGGAAGGAGCAAGAGGTTTCAAGCAAATAAATTATTTATTGATTGATTACTATGTGTGCACTACTAATGACAAAACATATGAGCTAATTATCTAGATAAATGGAAGTAGTCTTGCAAGATATTTCAACCCATTTTATTTTGATACAGAGTAATCAAAAATACCATTAAAATATAAAAATATAAAAATGGAAATTTGCATTGAAAGTAAACAATAGTCATGAGGATAAAACCATAAGGCTCTTGTCTAATTAGGATATTTTCACTTCACTTATATGTCCATCTACTTGGGTTGGACAATACTTATGCATCCAATGATTTAAATAAATAAGCAACAATATGCAGATGGATGACTAATGAGTTGTCATAGGCATCTTCGTTTATTTGTGGCTACTTTAACATAGTTGAAACATGGAAGCATTAACCACCATATAGAAGCAAAAAAATATGGATAAAGGATAAATTATTCATGGAGGATCGAAGTCAAACTTTAAAGCCAACCAAATGGAGAAATGTGTGGCATATTAACTCATGGGGTGCACAAATATGTCATAAATCCTTTGATACTAACATAATTCTTGTTACACCAAAATGTAGTAAATCACATCTCCCAATGAATTGCATAATCACTTCAAGAGCTAATTTGGTCAAGTTGGGCCCATAATAGTCAAATTTCTTCACCCAATGAAGGGTACAAAGGTGTATTTGGAGTAATTTCAAGCACAAAGGTGATACATGGTCTAATATTTGACACGAGACTCCATTTCCTCCTTTAGAAACTCTACAAATGAAATCTCCCATCCTCCATTTTCACAAGTTTAATGAGAGTACAATTACTAGAATTAATTATTACACTTGATGGCGTAGTTATCCATTTCCATACATGGACTACATGGACTCCTATGAAAAAATGGACTCCATTAGTAATCTTGCATGGTCAAAATGTAGGATTCAAATATTATATTGATAAATTCATGCATATGGTTTTCTACTTAATGAGAGGTGAACACAATCCTTGAATGCTTGTGGAATAAATGAAGATCTTACAAATGGACGAGAAATTCTGAAGTGGGTGATTGGCTTACGTCCAAATATTAAAAAATGATTAGGCTTTATGTAGTGGAAGTCAAACCTTTCATATTACCTCTATTGCTAAACCTAAGAATATTTACCTTAGAATATGCTAGAAAAATGTTCAATGTATATGAATTGCACTATCATCCCAACAATGTTGGACATAATACTCAAGTTCCTACTAATACTATTACCTTATCTTTAGATTCAAATAAGTAAATCTATAGAGCAAGAGAAGATATCACGATAAAATATGGATATAAGGGACATGGAGGAATGGGGGAAATTGAAGATGGGATTTCTAAGCCAATTCAAATTGATGCTATTGAATAAAAGAATGAAGAGAAAAGGGGAGACTATGATCAAAAATCTATTCTCACCATTGTTTCCCAATATTTCTTACTATTGTAGACTATGATCAGAAATTTATTCTCAACATCGTTTCCCTCCATTCTATAACTAATAAGGATGCAAGAAACATAGTGGAAAAATATTATGACTCTACTACAATTAATATTGACATGAATCAAGTTCCTACCATTGATATATTAGTGTTCCATAAATATATCGTGATATTGTTTCTAAGGACTATCTTAGCCAAGAAATGATATAGCCATAGGTGTAACATAGGTGTTGAACAAATAAAGTGATGTTCTTAGTTTGCAACCTATTTAAAGTGATGTTCTTAGTTTGCAAGATTTTGTAGCCACTCTAACTTAACTTCTATCCCTAATTGTGGAGGCCCAATTCTACCTTATACTATTTCCCATCACATGAAATAGTTTTATCACCCAATATTGCAACTTGAAAGTCAGAGATAGGGTGGAGAAACACGTTTAGTTGTTTTTCATTCATGTATCTATCAAAATATGTGAAATTCAACTATCTATAAGTTTTGGTGCATATGAAATGCACTTGCTTACATCAACGCACTTTCTTTAGTGTCATTTTTACCTTGCCTGCATTATTTTCTTTAGTGCTTTCATACACACAGGAAATTAATCTTAGATTTTTTTTGCTTCCTTGATTTAATGAGAGATTCATGGCATGCCTTTGGTTATAGAACCTCTCTAGCAAACACTTGCATTTGTACTACTTAGACCAATATTGTTTTGTATATAAGTCAATTAATGAGCATAACAATACTCTTTTGCAATAGTCTAGTTTTACAACACATCTAGTTCTGTGGGTGATTTGTTGTGGCTCAATTTGTTGGTGCACATTACGTGTATATCGCTAAAAATATCACCTACTTACCTAGGGAAATTCTTCATTGTGTAGTAAAAAATTGCATGCATGATTAAGAGACAATTTCTTGGTGTGGGATCCCACTTCTATTATGCAAATGAAGTCACTATTACACAATTTATTTGTGGTGGTGAAAGAACTATTTCTTTATGCTATTGAAGTCTCTATTTTGTAGTATCTTTCATAGATTTGAAGGCATCCTTATATTACACTACTAGTGTTGACACTTAAAAAGAACAACGTTGGGTACCATGCTCGCAAATTATTTCCAAGCCTTATTACTTAATTATATTAATAATACACTAGTGGGTGGGACCCCTTGTTTTACTTATGGCACTTGATGGGGAAGTGAAACTTATTTTTTGTTTGCCTATGTATTGGTTGCGATACAGTTTTCTACAACTCATTTTCTTCAAATCATGGTTAAAATGCTTATGGTAATATGTTGAGAGAAATGTGATTAAAACAAGGAAAAATATGGTCTTGATTATCTCTCATGAAATATGATTATGCTACCTTTTGGATGAAATAAATACACTCCATTTTTAATTTTGATATTGTATATTGTCCATAGAAAAGATTGGGTGATCACCTCGACCCTTGCTACTAATGTTATGTGCATTGGTTAACTTGCAATTTGGTTGTGTTCCTAGCAAGTTGTCATATGACAAAAATTGATAGTGGCAAGGGGTGGCACACTTTGGACTATCATGCACTTTGCAAATTGTAATATGGAAAGTTTGGATATTTGGTTGTATTAAGGGTATGGAATGTTAATTGTATGGTGAGTTGGCTAGTGTGATTGGTTCATACTAAGATATGAATGAATATCTAAAGGGAGAAGCAACTTATCGTAAATGCACGTCACTCAAACTCGCCTGGATTCTTCCACCCTAGTCATTCTTGCATTTTTTTTCTGTTAGTTGTTGTTTCTCCGCCTTACCCGGTCGTGGAGGAAGTATAAAACCTTGTTTTTTATCCTTACATAATATTTTACAGGTATGGGGTTTTCTTACTCTTCCATCCATGAAATTTTCTCTTCCCTTAAATCAAATGTTGGCTTAGGTTGCTCGTGCTCTCTGTAAATCTCAAGTTGTCATGATGCTTTTTGGAACTGTGTATTTATGGTTGCATCCTTGGTTTCCTGTGGTGGTTGTTCTAAGACTGTTGGCATTAAAAAAAAATGGTTGCGGTTTCTTTGTTGTGTGTAAAGATTCACAAAGATTGGTTGAGTGAAAGTTGTGGTTGAACTTTCCATGCCTATGGTTCTATATTGTGGGTTTGACTCCCCTGTTGAAATGGGTTATCTCAGCCTTAAATCTGGGTTTTGTCAATACCCCACCTATAGATTGACATTGTTGGTCTCTGTGGTAGTATACACTCACCTAATTTCGACACCGTGAATGTTTAAGTGGAATTTGTTGAAGGACTAAAACCTTCCGTTCCTTTTCCTAGTCGAACCCTCCGTTGTTATCCTAATTTCTTATAACCTCACTGTCACTGTTAGGTGGTGAACCTTATGCAAATATGAAGGCATTTCTTAGACAAATTTTAGTGGGAGCACTATTCGTGCTATCTTGGTTTGGGCACAAGTTTTTATTTGGTCACTTGTTATGTTGTGTTGAAGGACGTGTTGGATTCACATGTTCTTTGGAAGTTACAGTATGTTATACGAAGATCATGCAGTCGATAACATTGTTGTGAATTATTGTTATATTATCTTTGATTGATTATAATAAGGAACCTATGGAATGAGTTGTTTGTTCTATGCAAATTCCAAATCCTCTGTTTAAATTTCCCCACCATCTCTACCCCTACTATCATTGACATATCTCGAACCCTACACATTAAAGTGAAAGTGTTGCTTACTCCAGTTAGAATTGATGAGAGAATTGTTCTTGATCAGTTACATGGGAACGAGTTTAGTTGGTCCCTTGCTTGGCAATTGTGGAAATGAGTCTTTCCTCACCTATTCATTGAAAATTATAGTTGTTGAATATTATTTTCCCGATAACAAATGTTATTTTTTGGTTAAACGGTTATGTTTATTGTTAAAAAAAAGCACCTATGTCCGAAATGTCTAAGGCTCGAATTGAGTAATACTTCCTAGAATGAAGTTATAAGAAGTTTCATTGAATGGTGGTTTGATTTAATGATGGATATCATTTTTTTTGGTAGAACTGTGCACGAACCTGTGGGATTTAAAGGATCATTACTGGGGTTGATGTTATGAATTGTGGCTCAAAGACTATTTTTGTATTCCTGTAGCAATTATGATGTTGTTTGTCATTTATGTTATATAATGATAATGATGTTATAATGGTTACTATGGTTAAATATTCCTGGGCTTATCAAATAGTTCATTGTGTAAAATAATTCGAAGGCCAACGAAACAATTTTGTTAAAGAAGGCATCCATTTGAATTATTGTTTTGGAATCAAAATATTGTTTAAACTTCAAAATTCTGGACATAGATAAATTTTGATTGCATCATAGGTAGCATATTTGATTTCTTTTCACTTGAACAATATTCGTATAGTTTCCTTATAATTCTACCATTTTTCACTAATTACATTCCCTCCACGATCCTCATTTCACTTATTGCATCCTTGTTCTGTGATATAAATTTTAAAAGAAAAAGTTTGTGTGGAAGCGAAAGAAAGATAACATAGCAAGGGTTGATGACTGATATTCTTTATTTTTTTATACACAATTCATTGTTTGGTTAATTGTTGAACAATATTTGTATATTGATCCCCTATCATTATACGATTTTTCTCTAATTACACTCCCTCCATATTTCCCATGAACCCTATCATTCCATGTTCACATGGAAATTAATGAATGATGTGTTAGGGATTGATTTGCATGTATCTAGTGTAAATGTTGGAGCCAAATTTTGATTCATGTAAGAAGAGTGTCATGTATGGTTGATTAAGAGCTTCATTATTGAAAAATTGTTGCTACAGGATGAGATTTTTCAATAGAGGCAACAATGGTCGAAATAACAGAGGCAGGGAAAATTGGAACTGAGGCCATATGAGGCCTAGATTTTCTATCCATTTTGACGTTGACACACAATAATTGAACCAATTGTTCCAAGTTGGGTTATTTAATTTGGTTTTCCATGGGATAATGCACCCTCGACCAGAAATACCCCCTTTCCAGCCTCCTCAAATATTCTCGATATTCTCATTCCTCCACATGTGTCTTTACAGCTCGAAGTCCCCTCAAATGACGGTTGGAAAGAGATTTTCAACCAACCTGTCTCTCACCATCGTGGTTGTCCCACTATGTCATTACCTTTACCACCACCTACTAATCCCAATGTCCAAATTGCCCGTGTTGTTTCTCCAGTTCAATCTTCACATGACAGTAAGAGATTGAAAACTAATATTCCCCAACCTGTGCAAGACAAAGGAAAAGCAGTTGCCTCCCCTTCTTCTCCCTCCATTGATTCCTCTAAATCTATGTCTTCCCTCCTTCATTTAAAGGATGAATTATCCCATGTGATAAATGAGATACAACCCCAAGGGTCCAATCAACCACGAGCTACTTCAAAAAATTATAAGGGAAACAACAGTGAGAAAAGGAAGATTTCCTCACAAAGTGACAAATATGGTTTTTAAATTATGTTTTATGTGACTGAGTTGATGAGGACAATGTTTAATGGTTTTCAACATATTTTGGACAACAAGCCCTATTTTTTATACTTTATGGATAATGTGGATATATATTCTTTTTGGATATGATATAAATTATTGTTGATATTTAAATATCCAGTTTAAAATATATTCAAGGGAGTTACAAAGGTGACATATGGTCAAAATGATTATCTTTTGTGTGTTATATTTCATGAATTAAAAGGAAGAAATGACGGGAGTCACAAGGGGTCCCACCTACCTAATTATTATTAATTAAGACCCTTAACTATATTATTATTATTTATTTCTCCTAAACTAATTAGTTAAGTTAAATCAACTTAAATAAGGAAAGTAGTTGAACTACTTCAACTTATTGAGAAAGAATAAAATCTCAATGAGAAGAAGAGACAAGGGGGAATAAAAGGAGAATACAAGACTAAGGTTTTCTCTTTAGTTACATGAGATAGTTTCAATTTTCATTCATTTTTGAGTTTATTCAAAAGCCTAATTATCTTGTTGACAACAGGGCCTTATTGTAGACAGTAAGGTTCAAGACTAAACCACACTTTTCAGACGCTTTTTTTAGAGGTGTTGATCCATCATTGATAGTCAGTTTATTCTTGTATGTTTGTGAATTAATTTCCATGGTTGAAAAAGGATATCTTGCAGAGTCAAAATGGAAGCAGTTTGTGGCAAGCTGATCCAGATTATTAATTTCAGTTTTACTTTACTATCGGAGTCTTTTTGTATGGTGTTCATTGGGGATCTCTAAATCAGACTTTGGTCCATACCCTTACAGGGGTTTTGTAAAGAGAAAAGAATTTTTGGTATCTCAGAATGAAATAAATCATATTGTTATTCTATCTCATACATGTGTTTACATGACTTGGTTACTTTTTCTCTTTTGATATCCATGTTTACTTTATCGTAAACTATGTGTACATTTCAGTAGCTTTTATAAATTCTATTTTATATTGAAACATATTTAAATTATTAAATCAACCCAAGTCCTTGTAATTAATACTTGTAGATTGAGTGAATATTTTGAGGCTATAAACCCCGGGTGACATTCACAGCTATCTTTTCCTAGCCAGGCAAGATCTAAAAATGATTGAGTAAGGTAATCCATACCTTTTCCTGAACATTTATTTGACGACCATACTGGGGAAATAAAAAAAAACTCATTATCTTTATTTCCCTGGTTTCTTGTATGTTTACTTTGTATTTACTGTTTATATGTTTTTTTGTTTATAAATTTTTCTTTTTTCTTTTTTCATGATTTTATCGAGTCCTATCTTGCATGATCATGTATAAATCTAATTTGAGCTCATTGCCAATGGTTAGTTGTCCTCTTTTCGAGGGTAATTTATGGGAATCTTCTCATAACCATATTGATGATTTCCTTAGCTTATTTCAATCTATTGGGATGTATGATATACATACTTCTGCAGATATTTTTCCACTTTCCCTCCGTGGTAAAGCAGGAGACCGGTCTAGACGTATAGTATCTAGTCAAATTTTCATCAGAGAATCATTTTTTGTAAATTTTCTTATCGACTTTCCTCCTCCGCCTATCTTTCATCACTTTAAATATCTACCTGAAAGCATCCTTGACCCTCGTAGATGTGAATTTTTCTATGGTCCTCATGAACAATGAACTTGTGGATTGTTCTTAAAGGCTAAAAATCAATATCACACAAATCTCTCTCTCTTCATGGAGGGTATGTAGGAGGGAAATCATGCATCTCGTAGTGCTATATTCACAAAGGATTGTAAATATTATTGTCCTGATATGCCTACTAATCCTACTTCTGACAATGCTTTATTTGATGCTTTCCCCTTTAATGATGAACTTTTTGAAATATATCATACTCAATATCAACATGCGTCTAATGAAGAAGTCTTCATGGATGAATCCAACAGGGAGGATTCTCTTGATTTGAATAGCACTATCGCTCATATTTCTATAGACTATTCTGAAGAATATGAAAGAGGGGATTCAAGCGGCCATATAGGTTCATATGTTGGCTCTTCTTCTGAAAATTCCCATAAGAATAATCAAGATTTTACATTGTAGAATTCCTTCACAAACCCATTGTTTCAGTTCAAAGAGGTTGAGGAATTCAATGATGATATGCATATCTCCCTTGCATGCATGATTTCTTTTGATAATGATAAATTTAAGGGAATTCATATGCATTTGAATCCTTTATTTTCTCCCTTGGTGCATGGTAGTTATTTTCTTGATCAGGAGATCATAAATGATGACCTTATAATGATTAAAGAACCCATTAACTCCATCCTATTCATAAAAACTTCTAACCATCATTCTAATGTTATTGAATGCACATGTTTCCAATATCAAGCTGAAATCATGTCTTGTTGGTTGGCAGGTCCTACAAGATGGTAATCACTTTTTTTGGATTTTGATAGGCCCAGTACCCTTGCTACATGCACTTGTTTGTTAGTAGGGTGATAAAAACTCTTTATGCATCATCTTTAAATTCATTAATCATCCATCTAAAATAGATGATGCATTTCTCTATGAAAAATGTCATCCTACCTAACTCCAAGAATGTTTTTCCATTCCTTTGTACATAAATAATAAATTGCATTTTTAGTTTATTTAGTTTGTCTTTCGCTTTTTCTGTTCTATTTAGATTGCATGATATTTTGTCAAAATAAATTTTGGATCTGTTTTGCTACAATAGTTCCATTCTGTAAGTATTTTTGGTCAATAACAATAATGTTTACACAGTTGTCACGATGTCTTCCTTCTAGACAACATTGAGAACGCTTTTTGCTTTCAGTGCTACTGTTAGATAGATGATTTGGTCTTCTTCCCCATTTTTCTGCTATCCCTTTCTTCCCTCTATCCTAAGATTCAAAAGAGCATGCCAGAAAGTTTCTCCTTCAAAATTAAATAAAAACTTTGATCGAGACTGACCAAATGTTATGCATACAGGGCCAAACCCACTCATATGTACCACTTTTCATGAGTTATTTGCAAAATCATGTCTGATTAATTCCCTTAAACCGCCTCACTTCCCCCTGTTTCATAGTCATTCTAGTCAATGATTCCTTTATCTATGATTTATCGACCTGGGAAACCAGATATTTTGAGTTCTTAATCTATTGGGAACATATTTCCCTGTGGAGTTGCCAGTTTGTTGACTCTTAAAAAGCACAACGTTGGGTACCATGCTCACAAATGATTTCCAAACGTTATTACTTAATTATATTAATCATAAACTAGTAGGTGGGACCCCTTGTTTTACTTATGGAACTTGATGGGGAAGCAACACTTATTTTTTGTTTGCCTATGTATTGGTTGCGACATAATTTTCTACATCTCATTTTCTTCAAATCATGGTTAAAATTCTTATGGTAATATGTTGAGAGCAAGGTGATTAAAAAAAGGAACAATATGGTCTTGATTATCTCTCATGAAATATGATTGTGCTTCCTTTTGGATGAAATAAATACACTCCATTTTTAATTTTGATATTGTATATTGTCCATAGAAAAGATTGGGTGATCACCTTGACCCTTGCTACTATTGTTTTTTTTTTAACAGAAATGGTTGGGGTTTTATATATTAAAAAAAAAAAGTAATAGTTTCCAAAAAATACATTTGGCAGAGTAGTGAAAGCTCTGCTTCTCTCCTGAAAAACTAATTGTATTTGGAATACTAAATAAGCCGGTGCAACCAGTCTAAATGAAATACTATTTTTCTATGTGAAAATGGCTACAAACATGCGCAAAATTAACAAAAAAATGCATTTCATTGAAAACCTGATTAATGATTTTGAAAAAACTCTGGATCCTCCTATGGATCTGCTTGATGTGCCACTGGATTCGCCTCTGGATGGTGAATTCCTTCAACTGGATTCGGCCAGACTAGAGCTAGTGCTGGTGCAATAAGAGCCGAGGGATGTTCATTGCTGGCAATTGAATGAAAGGTTGAAGGGAGCCTTGACCCAACTGAGCCATTAGAGTTCTTTGGTTGCTAAGGATGGTTTAGAGGATTTTCCAATTGTTGAGAAACTACTTTGATTTGCCTTATATTTCTATTAATTCCTCTAAGTGCAATTGCAAGTTCCTGATTGTGCTGCAGTTCTTGTTGGTGCAGTTGGGCCTGCAGATTTGCTAATTCATCTCGCAATCCATGGTTTTCTCATTGAAATTCTCAATTCCTAGAGTCTGTGTGCTCCTCCACTTATCTGACATCCATGCACAATGAGTGGAAATATTCCTGGAGTTCCTCTGAGACACACGTCGTGCAAGAGTAAGGAGCTCTAGATCTTCTCCACATTTTGACGGAGAGGCTCAAGATTAGGATGGTCAGAAAAGAATTGAAGAATTGGTGAAAGAAAATGGAACACGCATGAAGAGAAAATGAACCAATTTACAAGAAGAGCACCTTGTGTTTCAATGTATTGGCGCTGAAAGAAAGCAGGAGGAGCCATAATTGCAGAAATGGCGTACCCTTGATAGAATAAGGAACCAGAACCAACCATGAGATGAAATGAGTTCGCACAGGGATGAGCAATGGAGATGACGCCATGGGAATACGGTAGGGCATAAAAGGGTACGAGTGAAGCGCCGTGGGATTAATAGGAAGGAAAGGAGGATGAGGGAGTGGCGCGGGGAGAAGGGAGAGGGGCGTATGGTCTGAAGAATGGATTTGCGTGCCAAGGAGGGGGGCCCAGATGATCAAGTGGGAGGGGAGGGGTCTCGCGAGGGAGGGAGAAGGGTGGGGGGGAGTGGTGGAGGGTATGTGGGGGGAAGGTGGGTAGGGAGGAAAGGGAAACAAGGGGGAGAGGGGAAGAGGGGGGGGATAAGACCGTGTTATAGTTCAAAAGGAATAGATCCAGGTTTATCGAGGGGAGACAACTAAATTGATGATTGTTAAGGGAGATAAGCATGCAAGGAGATTTTATTAATAACGAGTTGGCCCTATTCTAAATATTTTTTTGATTTAGCTAAGCGGTCGGCTTCTCTTTTTTGAGAATAGAGGATGTGGAAGTAGTGGATTATGTGGAAGAGTTGTTTCAAAGAATTAATTCATGAGAGGAGACCACTGGAAGGCTGAGAGACAATGGTTGAAAGTCCAAGGAGATCCCTTATAACTATCTCAGAGTCACCTATCACCACAAGGGTTGGATGCTTCGTGAATGTGCAATTTTTAAACCCATGAACACTGCTAGAGTTTTTTCTCTATTATTGGTGTTTTTTCCTAAACCCTAGGAAAAATCTACTAATTTTTGTCCATCGGAGTCAAAGATGACTCCCCCCACACCTGCCACTCTTGGATTACCTGCTGCAGATCCATCAAAGAAAAGAAAATAAGTATGTTGTTGTCTTTGCCATTGATAAAATTCATTGTTGTTGAGACGGAGTTTCCAGTCCAGTATTTTAATTTCTCGGAGTGGGGGAAAAGTGAAAGGTTTGGAAGAGGGTCCCATGATGTATTTGATCCAGTCTTCTTCATTCTATTCCAAAGTGACTTCCATACATATCTAAATTCTTTTACCGTGAAAACTTCAGAAAATAATCCACATATTTTATCGAAAGTGTTATGCAGTGGGGGAAGCTTCTCATGAAAAATGGCTTGGTTGTGAGCAAGCCAGAGTTCCCAAAAAACAAATTTGAGGACTTTCCTCCAAAGGAGAGTGAACTATTTCTTATTTTTGAAATTGCCAGCATATCTTTGTTTCCAAGAGATGGAAAGATCATTCCAATTCTCAGGAAGTGGGGGGGTCCTAGAGAGAGGGAGGCAAATGAGATTCCAAATTTGGGAAGAGCAAGAGCATTCAAGGAAAATATGGGGAATGGACTTGGACACTGACAAGCAAAAGGGGAAATGAGAGGGGCCTTGTATTCCATGTTTTAGAAGGTTTTTTGTTGTTAGAATTTTTCCATGAACCAAAAACCAATAGAAAATGTTTACTTTAGGAAACGAGGGACCGGACCAAATTTCTTTCCATATATTGGAGGTTTGGGGTCCCTGGGTTTAAGACAACAAGAACGTGTAGCCGACTTTGACAAAATATTTTTTCTCACCCCATCTACGGGAATCAGATAAGGAACAACGAGAGGAAGTGCATCCAGAAAGGTTGTTAGAAAAGGTGGAGAGTAAAGGTCTAATATGTTCAGGGGTGTTTGGTGAATTCCAGTTAGTCTAGTCCCCATATGAGTTCCATGGGAAGAAGTCCTTAAGGAGGAAGAGGCCCTCTGAGTAGCACCATTCTTTTAGAAGATGAAGAGAAACTAGACTATTTAGAGGTTCATGATCGAGGATATGATCAGTCCAAACGTTTATATGTGTTCCATTTCTTGGGGCCCATGAGAGCTTGGGTTTGATAAGAGAGGAGGAATGTTTGAAGAGTCGCCATATCGGAGATCCAAGAAGAGGGGGAATGGGGCCATCAAGACAATGCAACCTTGAGGAGTTGAAATATTTGGCTAAAAGAGTTTTTTTCCACCAATCTGTATTTCCTGTGATTAGACACCAAGCAAGTTTTGATCCCAGAGAAGTGTTCATTAGAATTGGGTCCCTGATAGAAAGTCCACCTTTATTGAGGGGTTAACAGAATTGTTTCCAATTCAGAAGGTGGAATTTTTGGTTTTCATTTTCCCTCCAGCCCAAAGGAAGATTCAGATCACTCTAGAGATTTTTTCCAGAGTGCCTTTGGGGGCTAACTGAACTAAACATTGAAAAATATAGAGGGAAGAGAGTACTGATTTGAGAAGTATTGATTTCCCAACATGATTCAGCCAACGACCTCCCCAACTTTGAATTCTTGCAAAAAAAATTCAATAACTTCTTTCCAGGCTGTAGAACCGTAAGTGCTTAGGAAAATTGGCATTCCCAAATATTTGAAGTAGCTCCAAGTAGTGATGATGCGGAAGCCAAATTTTTTGGCAATTTTCTCTTTGATATGGCATGGGACATGCCACCCGTAGATCATGCACTTGGTTATGTTCATTTTTCCTCCAAAGGTCGTGAGGAAGGAACCAATAATTTTATGAAAGAGGATGGCAATGCAAATTGTTGTCGCCCCTAAGAGAAGAGTATCATCTGCAAATTGAGAGTGATTTATCTCCTTGACCCCTCTCGCTATAAGTAAACCAAGAAGTTGACCCTTTCTTCATTATTATTCTAGTTTACGACTGAGAGAGTCTACTAGAAGAATGTAAAGAAAGGGGGAGAGGGGGTATCCTTGACAGAGTCCTTTGTTGGCCTTGAAAAATTTCAATGGTCACCCATTTAATAAAGGGGATATCCAAGGAGAGATGATGCAGGCTCTGATCCAACTATTGAAGTTTTTGGAAAACCCATACACTTTGAGGATTGAAAAAAGGAAAGAGTGCTTGACGCGATCGAAATCATTTGCCATATCAATATTGATGACCATTCCTAGGGATTTAGATTTTTTGTTGGAGTGTATGGCTTCTTGCACTAGCACAATATTATCTCTAATCTATTTGTCCTTTAAAAATTCACCTTGGTTTTCTGAGATTAGCTTTGGGATAAGGGGATTGATTTGGTTTGAAATGATATTGGTGAGGATTTTATAAGAGGATTTGCAAAGGGAGATGGGATAGAAATGGGATAAATTGGAGGGGTTGGAGTCTTTGGGAATTAGCACTAGAAAGGTGGAATTTGTGGCTCCTCCGATTTTCTTTTTGTGGAGGGTGTAGTTTAGCATTTTCTTCAAATATCGTTTGATGATGTCTAAAAAGGATCAATAAAATCTATTTGAAAATCCACCAGGTCCAGGAGCTTTATCAGGTCCATGTCCCAAACGTCTTTGGCTATTTCTTCTTCTGTTATATCCCTGGTTAATTGATTGTTCTCATGCTCATAGACTATGCTTGGAATGTTGGCTAGCATGTCTAGAGTGTCTGCATTTGTTCCTTCACTGCTTGGTTGCTGATATAAGTTGTTGAAGTGGTGGAAATCCTCGTCTTTGACTCGATCAAAGGTGTCAAGTTGCTTCCTATTGTTCGATATAATGGCGGTAACTATATTTTTTTCCTTTGAGTTTGTGCTTTGTTGTGAAAGTAAGAAGTGTTTGAGTCTCTCGCTTTTATCCAGAGGCTTTTGGATTTCATCCTCCAATGTTCTTCCTCTCTGCGTAAAGAGTGATGGAGGTGTTGATGTGATTCTTTTTCTTGATTCAATAATGATTCTATTACTGTCTCTTCTATTATCCCGAGATGAACTTTCATGAGTTGCTCTATATTTTCTTGCCTTTCTTGTTGTAGTGGGATAAACGAAGTTTTCACACAATCTTTGAGCGCTAGTTTGACCACCTTAATATTGCTTTCCCAGATATAATTTGGGGATCCATAGAAGGGGTTGGACCATGCATTTTGAACAATAGGGGGGATGGATGTATTTTCGATCCAGCGATGATTGAAGCGGAAAGAGAGGGGGGAGAAGTTTTGGGGATTTCTAAAGTTAAGAGAGATTGGTTTGTGGTCAGAAACGACGGATGGGAGGATATTAGAGGAAATTTCTAGTGGAGGAAGTAGGAAATTATTGTTGATGAGGAAGAGATTTATATGCGATGCTATATGGTAGAGGCTATATCGTCTATTATTGCACGTATACTTTCATTTGGGAGGTTTGACATCCTGCAGATCCCATTCTGTGATAAGATCAGTTAGATTTTCTAAGAAGGGGTATCTGATTTTATTGCCTCCTTTTTTTCCCCTTGAATTGAGGTGAGTGTTGAAGTCTCCACCGATTATGCAAGAGGAGAGATCATTGGAGTTTTTGAGCTCTGAAATGGAGTTCCAACAAGCTATTTTGTGCTTGTAGGAGTTGGGAATATAGACATTGACTACTGAGATGCTATTACTGTTATCCTTATTTTTTTAAATAGTTAAAATCCAGCTTTGGATTTCTAGCGTTACCTCGAGAGTTCATATTTGTTCATCCCAAAGAGATGCAATGCCACCAGAGGATCCTTGAGAGATTACAACTACTCCAATTGTGGCTTTTAAAACTTTCTTTATTGTTTCTAGAATAGTTGACACCTCCATTTCGGTCTTCTGGAGGAGGATTACTGAGGGGTTGAAATTTTTTAAAGATCTCTTAGAGATTCAGATTTAGACATGTTGTTGAAGCCCCTACAGTTTCAGGAGAGAAAGTTCATTGGCTAGGGGTGGAGGAAGCCCAACTGCCGTGAGCCGGGTAGTCTGATCCTTTAGTGCCTCCTTTTCATGTTGAGGTGTACATGGAGTTTTCTATAGATTGTTGCTTGCCTTGTGCCTTTTATTTTTAAGTTGTTTCATCTCTGAATTCCTTATTTGATCTTCAACCTGACTTTCTAGGATTTTTTGGTGGAAGTTCTCCTTCTTCCTCCTCTTAATTGTGTTGTTCTTTTGAGAGGGGGTCTTCATTTACGTGTTGTTTTATTTATTGTATGTCCTCCTTAGAGGATTCATCTTCATCTAACTCATATGCTATTATGACTGTAGTTGGGGAAGAGAAGGAGATAGGACCCAAAACTAGTGCTGAAGGGGGGTGTTTCTTTGAAGAGGATTCACCAAGCGGTTCAAAGATTTTTTATTGGGAAAGAGAGGGATGTTGGAGGGGTTCGGGGGGGATTTGGGAGGAGGGTTTTAATGAGAGGACCCCAGTTTGGGGAAAGATCTAGTGGAGCCGGTTCTAGAGCCTAATCCTTTTCCAGTATTGGCTTTCTTTCAAACCTACTAACACCCTTCCTCTTGTTGTGTTGCATCGACTTCTTGAGGTTGGTTTTTATTGGGGATTTTTTTTGCAAAATGGCCATATTCATGACATGACTTTCATTTTAATGGGAGCTTCTCACAATAGAGCTTCTAAATATGGGTCAAATCATCTAATTTTAACTTGATTGCTTCCGAGAGCCCTTTTTCTAGATCTGCTTCCACACAAATCCTAGCACAGGAGTACAAACTAGTTTTAGGTTCAGCCCTATCAATGTATTTTCTCAGGGTATCACCTATACTTTTTAGAACTTAATCACCCCAAAAATGGAAAGGAAAATGGGGCAGTCTCACCCAAACCACAACAACTGAGGGGATGTCATTTTCTGGATCAAAAGATGGAGTCCATTTATTTAAGTATAACCCTCTTGGGCCAAAAAAGTAAGGACCATTTCTGAAAATGAGGTCTCTATATGCTTTATGATCAAAGTAAAATATATAGAATCCATTACCACATAAGAAATGGTTCATGCATCCTTGAACCATAGGATTCTAGTTCCGCTCAATCTAGACATCGATCTTCCACGGTGAAGGCCATAATCCCATGAACTGGCCTACAAGTGCTCTAGATGCAGAGGAGACAACCTTTCTTCTCGCTGCAATACAGGGGATAACTACTTCAGGGATCTGATCCATTTTTTTCATGAACTGGGAGGTGTTGGGGCGCGAGGGAGGAGTGCCCAATGAACCAAATAGCGCCTTGAAGGTGTTGAACTCGTTGAGGAAGTCTGGGGGGGGGGTCCGGATCTAGGACCACCGAAGCCATGGGGGTCGAGAGCGAAGCAGGGAGGCGACAACTAGGGATAGGGTTGCAGAGTGCATATGGAATGAATAATAACCCTTAATACTATTTTTATGTGCATTGTTTGAGTTTCAATTTGGTTGTGTTCCTAGCACGTTGTCATATGAGAAAAATTGATAGTGGCAAGGGGTGGCACACTTTGGACTATCATGCACTTTGCAAATTGTAATATGGAAAGTTTGGATATTTTCTTGTCTTAATGTTTTGGAATGTTAATGGTATGGTGAGTTGGCTAGTGGGCTTGGCTCGTACTAAGATATGAAAGAAGAAGCGACGTGTAGTAAATTCACATCACTGAAACACGCCTCAACCCCGCCACCCTAGTCATTATTGCATTTTTTCTCTGTTAGTTTTTTCTTCTCTGCCTTGCCCAATCGTGGAGGAAGTATAAAACCTTGGTTTTTATCCTTACACAATCTTTTACAGGTATGGGGTTTTCTTACTTTTCCATCCATGAAATTTGCTCTTCCCTTAAATCAAATGTTGGCTCTGGTTGCTTGTGGTCTGTGTAAATATCAATTTGTCATGATGTTTTTTGGAATTGTGTATTTATGGTTGGATCATTGGTTTCATGTGGTGGTTGTTATGAGACCATTGGCATTAAAAAAAATGGTCGTGGTGTCTTTGTTGTGTGTAACGATTCACAAATATTTGTTGAGTGAAAGTTGTGGTTGAACTTTCCTTGCCTATGGTTTTGGATCCCATGTTGAAATGGGTTATCTCAACCTTACCTCCGGGTTTTGTGAATACCCCACCTATAGATTGACATTGTTGGCCTCTATGGTAGTATACCCACGCCTAATTTCGACCCCGTGAATGTTTAAGTGGAATTTGTTGAAGGACTAAAACCTTTTGTGCCTTGTCCTGTCCGAACCCTGAGTTGTTAGCCTTCCTTCTTATGACCTCACTGTCATTGTTGCATGGTGAACCTTATGCAAATATGAGGGAATTGTTTACCCAAAATTTGGTGGGAGCATTATTCCTACTATCTTGGTTTGGGAACGGGTTTTTATTTGGTCACTTGTTATGTTGTATTGAAGGAAGTGTTGGATTCACTTGTTCTTTGCAAGTTACAGTCTGTTATACGAATCTCATGCAATTGATAGCATTGTTGCAAATTATTGTTATATTATCCATGATTGATTATAATAAGGCACCTGTGGAATGAGTTTTATGTGCTATGCAAATGCCAAACCCTCTGTTTAAATTTCCCCGTCATCTCTACTCTTATTATCATTAACATATCTTGAACCCTACAGATTACAGTGAAAGCGTTTCTTACTCCAGTTCAAGTTGATGAGAGCATTGTACTTGCTCGGTTACTTGGGCACGAGTTTAGTTGGTCTCTTTCTTGGAAATTGTGGAAAGGAGTATGTCCTCACCTATTCATTGAAAATTACAGTTGTTGAAGCTTGTGTTTCCGATAAGAAATGTTATTTTTTGGTTAAATCGTTAGTTTTATTGTTAAAAAAAAATCACATGTGTTCAAAATGTCTGAGGCTCGAATAGAGTAATACTTCCTAGAATGAAATTATAATAAGTTTCAATGAACGTTGGTTTGATTTAGTGATGGATATGAGTTTGTTTGGGAGCATTGTGCGTGAATCTATGGGATTTAAAGGATCATTACTGGGGTTGATGTTATGCATCATGGCTCAAAGACTATTGTCATATTCCTATAGCGATTATGATGTTGTTCGTCATTTCTGTTATATAATGATAATGTTTTTATAATGGTTATTGTGGTTAAATATTTTTGGGCATGTCAAATAGTTCACTATGTAAAATAATTCAGAGGCCAGTAGACAATTTTGTTAAAGAAGACATCAATTTGAATTATTGTTTTGGAAACAAAATATTGTTTAAACTTCGAAATTCTAGACAGAGATAAATTTGGATTGCATCAGAGGTAGTATGTTTGATTTCTTTTCACTTGAACAGTATCCATAAAATTCCCCTATCATTCTACCATTTTTCGTTAATTACAGTCCCTCCACAATCCTGATTTCACTTATTACATCATGATTTCACTTATTCATGTAAGTAGAGTATCATGTATGGTTTATTAAGAACTTCATTACTGAAAAATTGTTGCTACAGGAAGATATTTTTTCAGTAGAGGTAGCAATGGTCGAAATAACAAAGGCAGGAGAAATTGGAACCAAGGCCATATGAGGCCTAGATTTTCTATACATTTTTTACGTTGACCCACAATAATTGAACCAACTGTTCCAAGCTGGGTTCTTTAATTGGGTTGGCCATGGGTGTTGGAGTTACTTCATACACACCTAGGATTTATTTTTCCTAAGGTTTTTCCTTGTTTATTAGTCATTATTCAATCTCCTATATTTTAGAAAGAACATTCCTCTAGGGAGAATATTCTCTTCAGTTTTCACTAGTTGAGTGAAGTGTAGATGCTGCATTTGTTTTGTCACCATGCAACATTGGGATCATCACCAACTAATGCACATTTCCCTTGGGATCAACAACACACTAGAAAATTACTCATGATTTTGTAATCTCCTCCTCACTTTACTCTGTTTTAGTTAGTTAACTGAAGACTGGTTGACTAGTTAACTCAGCTAGGTGGTAGTTCACTCCCGTAACTTCCTAAGAGACTAGAATAGGTGGAAGTTCACTCCCGTAACTGGTGGTGTGTGTCCATATCACTCTAGACCACCATTATGGTGCATTAGTTACTCATTTATCCTATATCTATTGTAAATTATTCAATCTTTGAGTGTGGAATACAGTTAATGAGAATTCTTCCATTCTTTCTCTCCTTCTTCTTCTTTCTCAATTTCTCTCTACAAATGTGTGTAGTATTTTCTAGATAGATATATTATGTGCAGGTTCAACACATTTACATGGTATCAGAGTCAACAAACTAAGCTACACCAAATTATTTTTGCAGGTACTGAAGACTGAAGAACACAGAAAGATGGAATTTATGTTTTACTCATCGACAATACTTCTCAAGCCTCATAACTATTTGGAATGGAAGCCAAAAATTCTGCTTCATCTCAGATGTAGAGGATTGTACCAAATAACTATGGAAACGGAAGTAGAGGCTTATTCCACCAATGAGAAAAATGAGTTTCTCAATAGACAAGATATGGCCATAGGAAGTATATGCACGTCTGTTTCTCACAAACTTTTTCATCAAGTATATGAAGAATCACAAGAATCAACTCCAAATGAATTATGGACCATATTGGAGGTTATATTTTGGAACAAATAAGATTGTGAATACATTCATTCTTGTGGAGAGGTTGAACAGATAGAGCCAACAGAGAAGCCATAAGAAGACCAAAAATTTTATTCTGAAGAGTCTTCTACAAAAGTATTTTCACAAATTTGTATTCCATTAATTGAAGATGATGTCTACTCCATTTCAGATTTGAATTTCATGTGGAAGATATATGGCATGCATCTCATGGGTCACATGCAGACACTTTTCCATGCGCAATGCATGCATCTCAGGAGACAAAAATGGAGTCGCGCACATCAAACTCAATTCTGATATTTTCTGAGCAAAATTTGCAGAAAACAATTGGATATTTGAATTCCTCTCAAGAAAACATCCAATTTCAAAAATAAAATCATCTGAAACAGAGTCTGGGAAGTGAAGTTATGATCATTTTAAAATCAACAAAATTTCATCATATTTTCGGAAACAACCGCACGGTTTTCAAAGTTTCATCCAAAATTTATTTGGATATTCTTCACTACAAGAAGAGAAAGTGGATATGTATGGAAATATAAATGGTGCATATACTTCATCAGATCCGTGGAAACATCTACATCTTCAAAAAAATATTCAACAAGCACAAACTTGCATAGTTGTGAGGTCTCCATGCGAGGTCTTCTTGGAGTGAAGGACAAGGTTGCTTAACAACTATTTTTTGTTCCTTCTCGTCTTTGGAGTGAAGGACAAGGTTGTTAACAACTATTTTTGTTCCTTCTCATTTTTTTATGCATTGTAATTTGAGGGGTTTTTTTTTTTTTTTTTTTTTTATATTATTTTTGGTAGTGATTGTTAGATAATCCAAATACAATTATCATAGTTTATAAAGTTAGAATAAATTGATTATTAATTCTAGAATATTAAATTAATAATCTAGAATATTTGATAAATAAATGTAGACTTTTAGAGATACATTATTGTTGTAAAAGATATGACTCTAGAGAGGTGTCGTATCTTAGGCTCTAAATTAGGAGTTTTGTTTTAAGTTTGTTAAGATAGCGTTTATTGTAAATGGACACTTGTTTATTTAATAAGTGATCCATATCTTGAGTTTGTTAGGACTTTTAGCTTATATATATCTAATTGCAAGAGTATTGAGATGTTGGAGTGTAAACTCTTGCAATGTCTCTTATGTAATTTCTTTTCTTATTAATAAAATTGTGTGTCTGAGGACACTTCGGCCATTATTGTGGTATCAAAGCTCCAGTAATGTTGTTGAACTGAAGAAGAGATTTGATGATCTGCAGAAAATATCTCAGCGTTGCAGACCAAGGAAAGTCGGTGCATACTATGTCAGTAAATCGGTCAGTTATTGTTCTAATTTTTTTTTTTTAAAAAGGGAAAATAAATTGTTGTTAATTTCAAATTTCAGTCATTAGACTCAGCAAAATTGATTTTTGCAAATTGCAATTCCTGAAACTTGATAAATTTGTCCATGGCAACTTAGTTTTCTGGCATAGTAATTTCTTGTTTTAAAAGATCAGTCTTCTTCCAAGGTAGATTGTGGCTCGGGATAATTTGGAGATAGTGTACCAATAGTATTAAAGGTTACTCATGCAATTACATTGACCTGCTCCTACAGTTGTGAAATGATGGTATCAGGAAACTATTGCTCTCTCTGTATTTTCTTTCGTTCTTGGCGAATTAAGGCACAGTTCTGCTTGGGTGTCCGACACTTCTGACTGCCAGTTCATGCACTTCCGTCTCTGAATTTATTCAGAAAAAAACCGGGCTTATCTTTTCTCTGTATTGTGATTCTAGGAGCGGTTTCTCCCACTGTAGTCGCCAACAAGAACGACTCTCAAAAATGGTAACACGACTCAAATATTTAAAAAAAAAACATTTTTTCCAATCGCTGCTTCCAGATCGTTGTATTCGCCAGGCCTGAATAATGGTATGTGTACAAGTTCTAGAGATTGTTGGGATCTCTTCTAAACTGAACCTTGGTGCTTCTATTATCGTTCTTCTTTCTCAGTTTCATGGCCTTTTTGCTTCATGAGGAAACACTTGTTCTTCTTCACGATCTCCCATAATCGTTTCCCTGGTAAGGTTGCCATTCTTGTGCCCAATCACTTCTTTGGAGAGGAGTTTACTGTCCGCTGTAAGATTGTTTCTATCGGAGAAAATCAACCCATGGTTCCCTAAGTCGATATAGCCACGGAATTGCATATTGGCACTGCCGACTATAGTTTTCTCTGTCTGTTCGACGACCTTCAAATAGTCGACGGGTATCTATGCTCGACTCGGCCAAGTAAGTACGCGTGGATCAACTTCGGTTGTAAACGATCTGTCTTCTTTAATTTGTTGTACAAAATCCGTGTAATGCTGGTGCAGATCCATGTGAAGCTGGAAGGAAACTTTACCTCGATTCCCATTGATCATTGATAGTGCGCAAACTGTAAAAGATCTACGCCGGAATGAGAGGGTTATTGGGTATGAATTGAATTACTGGTGCAAATTTTTTTTTTGGCATTTGTTTCAACAAATAATAAGAGATACAGATCAGTCATTTCTATCAGCCATTTTTTATATTGTGTAAAAACATTCAGATCTGCCACTGCCAGCTTCAGCAGAAGGAGTCTCTTTGTCAATTATAATTGCCATTATCATGATGTGCATGACATATTTTTGACAGGATAGTTGAAAGTGTTCTCTTCAAAGGACATAAGTGAATTATTTTATTTTATCAAGTGATTTTTTTTTTTGTAACTCAAAGTCTGTTTACTTTGAGGGGGGGCAAAATTCCCAGTTTTTTGTAAAATTGTAACATTTTGAAAGTTCCTTGGATTTGACTGGAGCCAAGTACAAAGCTCAGCCATTTTTTTCTTTGTTCAACGACTATACGGGGGTCAAGGCCAAACCCCGATAGATCATCTTTGGTGTGATGCGTTTGGTGTGTTGTTCATCTTCATATTTCTTGGCGTGATTATTTTTGGTGCGTACATTCACTAAAATACAATGTCAAAATTAATTAATTTATTCTCCGACTCGGATAAACTTGAAGGCACAAAATATTACAAAACATGGAAACGACTCATTGAAAGCACTCTCATTTACAATGAACTTTGGCATGATATCTGTAATGAAGATACTAAGCCCACTAAGCCGACAAATGCAGCGACATTAGCAAAATGGGAAGTTAAAAATGCCAAAGCATTAGCGCTTATTAAATCTTCCATTAATGATGAGATGTATGTGCATATTGAAAATACGACTGATGCGTGGTCTGCCTTGAAAGTTTTTAAAGATTTATTTGATACTCAGCCTGAATCCAAGAAATTTGATCTTCAATTAAAGTTGCTTCAACAAAAATTGACTGAAGGTGGTGATGTCCATGAATATATTTCTAGACTTAAAAACATTAAGCAGGAAATATTAAATGTGGGTTTTCAAGCAGTGGATGATAGTTTTATGACTATGATCTTAATAGTTGGATTGCCTTCTTCTTATACACATTTTTTGGAGACTTTACAAGTCACTGGTAAGTTAGACAAGCTTACATTTGATGAACTAAGTGAACTATTGTCTCAACACAATAAAAATTTTGGAAAGAAAAAACAAGTTGGCGAAGATGTTTTTTTCTCAGAAGCAAGCACAAGTAAGACTTCCAGTGACAGTTATAGCAGCCGAGGAAGAGGAAATTTTGATCAAGGTCATGGACGAGGTCATTATAGAGATACCAATTTTCAAGGTAGAGGCAATAGTCAAGGCAGAGGCAATAGTCAAGGCAGAGGAAACAGTCAAGGAAGAGGGTATTTTCAAGGTAGAGGAAACAATCAAGGCAGAGGATATTTTCACGCAAGAGGAAATAGTCAAGGCAGAGGCTCTTTTCAAGGCACCAGTCAAGGCAGAGGATAGACTCCATCCAGAAATCAAAGCAGGGGCAGAGGACAGAATTTTGACAAAGGGAGAGACTTCAGTCAAATTGTTTGCAGAAGGTGTAACAAAATCGGTCATTATGCAAAAGATTGTCGCACTTCCATTGACAAAATCGCCAAGTTTCATCAAAACACAACACAATTTGCTAATGATCGACAGGATGATGACTCAGAATATGTGTTTACCTCATCTTCAACATTACAGATTTACAATGATTTTCAAAGTTATTATGAAGATGCTTGGATTTTAGATTCAGGGGCATCTCAACACATGACTTTCAGACATGACTTCTTTTGGGATTTTCAAGAATGTCATCTTAATTCTGTTTTTATTGCAGATAATACTAAACATACTCCTTATGGAAGAGGATTCGTTAAAGTTTATTTACCTGATATTGGAGAACGACTGATTTCAAATGTATGGTATGTACCCACTTTCAAAAAGAATTTGTTGTCTTTAGTCACAATTCGACAAGCGGGACATCAAGTAATTATGGAAGATGGCTTGGTGAAGATAAATTCAATCAAACAAAATATGAAAACAATAATGACAGGATATGAAGATGGAAAACTGTTAAGGATGAAAGGAACAGTTATTCCAAGACATTCAGACTTTGCAGGATCAGTCAGTACATATATCTCTCCTATCAGATTGTGGCATGTGAGATATGGACATCTCAACTTTGATAGTCTGTCTCAACTGCAAAAACAAGGGATGGTTAAGGGACTTCCCACTTTCAAAAAGGATACTTCAAAATGTGAAGCATGCATTTATGGAAAACAGAGTTGAGAAAGTTTTTCAACAAGTTCATGGCGTGCAAATCGGCGGTTGCAACTAGTTCACAGCGATGTTTGTGGACCCCTCGAAACTTCTTTCGGTGGTTGCAAATATTTTTTACTCTTTGTTGATGATTTCAATAGAATAACTTGGGTTTACTTCTTGAAACAAAAGTCAGAAGTATTCGACAAATTTAAGATTTTTCGACAACTTGTTGAAAATGAAGTTAAAGAAAAGATAGGTACACTCAGAACAAATAATGGCGGAGAATTCACTTCTAATGAATTCAACACTTATTGCTCAGACAATGGGATCAGAAGACATCTTACTAATTTATATACTCCTCAGCAAAATGGAGTTGCAGAATGGATGAATTGCACTTTGTTAGGAATGGCAAGATCTATGTTGAGTTTTAAAAGGTTAAGTTCTACATATTGGGCAGAAGTTATTCATACAGCTATATACTTAAGGAACAGATATCCAACTGCTTCTTTGGATGGAATCACACCTTATGAAGCATGGTTTGGTTTCAAACCTCGAGTTAAACATCTCCAAGTTTTTGGATCAGTATGTTATGCCTTAGTTCCGAAAGAAAAATGAACTAAGCTTGACTCAAGAAGTTTGAAATGCATAATGATTGGGTATTCCGATGAGAAGAAAGGGTATCGACTTTTGTCCAATGGAAAATTTATTGTGAGCAGGGATGTCATTTTTGATGAAACTGAAAGTAAAAGTGCTGAAGAAATAGAAAGTCTTCTTCAAAAGTTAGAAACTAAAGGAAATCAAAGAAAAGGAAACGTTCAAAGTTCCCCAAATTCACTTAATTGGTATGAACTTGATTTTCCTTCATCTGCAGATGTTTCATTCAGTCCGATTACTTCAACAACATCCTCTAGTTCTTCCATCAGTTCATCTGAATCTCCTAGCAATGACAGTTCATATGACAATGATTCTCCACCTCCAAACTCTTCAATTGATCGACGAACATCAGTTTATATTAATCCAATTTACAATAATGGTAATACAGATTCCCAAACTAGTGAACATCAACTACCAAAGTGGGCAATTCAAATTTTGAAAGATGTAAGGCCTGATGAGAAAAACAAAACAGGAACAAGGGGATCACACAACAATGAAGGGAATTTTGCCTTAGTAGCGAATGATTTTACTGAACCTTCCACCTACAAGGAAGCAGTCAAACATAAAGAATGGCAACAGGCTATGATTGAGGAATATCAAGCAGTCATTGATAACAACACTTGGAAACTTGTTGATTGTCCTACAAGTGTTAAACCCATCGGATGAAAATGGGTTTACAGAATTAAATACAACCAACATGGAGAAATTGACAAGTATAAAGCTCGACTTGTGGCTAAAGGTTTCACGCAGCAGGAAGGCATTGATTATGAGGAAACTTTTGCTCCTACAGCTAAATGGAATACCATTCGATTAACACTTGCATTGGCCGCTTAGAAAAGTTGGAAAGTTCATCAAATGGATGTAAAAAGTGTTTTTCTCAACAGAGACTTACAGGAAGATGTGTATATGCAGCAACCACCCGATTTTGAAATTTCAGGGCAAGAACATAAAGTCTGCAAATTAATTAAGGCTTTATATGGGTTAAAGCAAGCTCCTCGAGCTTGGTATATCAAAATGGATGAATACCTTAGGAAGGTTGGTTTTCATCGCAGTGAATCTGATGATACGTTGTATATCCGTCAACAGGGTTCTTATCTGGTGATTCTTATTATGTTTGTAGATGATTTTCTCATTACAGGCAACAATGATGATCATATTGCACAAGTGAAAAAGGAGTCACATACAGGTTTTAAGATGACATATTTGGGACTTCTTCACTACTATCTTGGTGTTGAAGTATTCCAACGTCCCCATCATATTTTCATTTCTCAGAGTAAGTATGCAGCATAACTTCTTCAGCGTTTTGGCATGCAGGATTGTAAACCATCTCTTACCCCTATGGAACAAAACTTGAAACTTTCAAAATTTGAAGGGGGGGAATTGGTAGACATCACTCTTTATAGACAGTTGATTGGCAGCTTGATTTATTTGACCAACACTCGCCCAGATCTATCTTATGCAATCAATATTCTTTCTCGCTTTATGCAACAACCATGAGATAGCCACTGGAATGCAGCTAAAAGAGTTCTTCGATATATCCAAGGAACAAAAGATTTTGGTCTTCTTTACAAAAAGACTAAAAATTTTGTACTTGGTGGTTTTTCAGATGCTGATTTTGCAGGGAGTATTGATGATCGCGCATCAACATCAGGTTATTTAATGAACATGGGTTCAGCGGTAGTATCTTGGAATTGTAAGAAACAAGCTACAGTTGCTACTTCTACAACAGAAGCATAATACATCTCAGCATGGGAAGCAACATGTGAAATTGTTTGGTTATGCAGGATTTTACAGGACTTGGGCATTTCTCAAGCAGAAGCTACATCATTATTCATCGACAACCAGTCAGCCATTAAGCTTGCCAAGAATCCAGTTTTTCATTCAAAGAAAAAGCATGTGGACACCAAGTATCATCATATCAGATCGCTTATTGCAAAGGATGTCATCAAGCCAATTTATTGTCCTTCAGAAGATTAGATCTCTGACACTTTCACGAAACCTCTTGGCGGAATAAAATTTACTAAGTTCAGGGATGAACTTGGTATCTGTTGTAATGTATTTTTGGATCATAGGGGGTAATGTTAGATAATCCAAAATACAATTATCATAGTTTATAAAGTTAGAATAAATTGATTATTAATTTAGAATATTAAATTAATAATCTAGAATATTTGATAAATAAATGTAGACTTTTAGAGATACATTATTGTTGTAAAAGATATGACTCTAGAGAGGTGTCGTATCTTAGGCTCTAAATTAGGAGTTTTGTTTTAAGTTTGTTAAGATAGAATTTATTGTAAATGGACACTTGTTTATTTAGTAAGTGATCCATATCTTGAGTTTGTTAGGACTTTTAGCTTATATATATCTCATTGCAAGAGTATTGATATGTTGGAGTGTAAACTCTTGCAATGTCTCTTATGTAATTTATTTTATTATTAATAAAATTGTGTGTCTGAGGACACTTCGGCCATTACTTTTGTATTTGGGTCGAGAGTGAAGCAGGGAGGCGATGACTAGGGATAGGGTTGCAAAGTGCATATGGAATGAATAATGACCCTTAATACTATTTTTATGTGCATTGTTTGAGTTGCAATTTGGTTGTGTTCCTAGCAAGTTGTCATATGAGAAAAAATGATAGTGGCAAGGGGTGGCGCACTTTGGACTATTGCGCACTTTGCAAATTGTAATATGGAAAGTTTGGATATTTTCTTGTATTAATGTTTTGGAATGTTAATGGTATGGTGTGTTGGCTAGTGGGCTTGGCTCGTACTAAGATATGAAAGAAGAAACGACGTGTAGTAAATGTACGTCACTAAAACACACCTCGAGCCCGCCACCCTAGTCATTATTGCATTTTTTCTCTATTAGTTTTTTCTTCTCCGCCTTGCTTGATCGTGGAGGAAGTATACAACCTTGGTTTTTCTCCTTACGCAATCTTTTACAGGTATGGGGTTTTCTTACTTTTCCATCCATGAAATTTGCTCTTCCCTTAAATCAAATGTTGGCTCTAGTTGCTTGTGGTCTGTGTAAATATCAATTTGTCATGATGTTTTTTGGAATTGTGTATTTATGGTTGGATCATTGGTTTCATGTTGTGGTTTTTATGAGACCATTGGCATTAAAAAAATGGTTGTGGTGTATTTGTTGTGTGTAACGATTCACAAAGATTTGTTGAGTGAAAGTTGTGGTTGAACTTTCCTTGCCTATGGTTTTGTATTGTGGGTTTGGATCCCATGTTGAAATGAGTTATCTCAGCCTTACCTCTGGGTTTTGTGAATACCCCACCTATAGATTGACATTGTTGGTCTTTGCAGTAGTATACCCACGCCTAATTTTGACCCCGTGAATGTTTAAGTGGAATTTGTTGAAGGAATAAAACATTTTGTGCCTTGTCCTGGTCGAACCCTCAGTTGTTAGCTTGCCTTCTTATGAACTCACTGTCATTGTTGCATGGTGAACCTTATGAAAATATGAGGGCATTGTTTACCCAAAATTTGGTGGGAGCATTATTTCTGCTATCTTGGTTTGGGAACGAGCTTTTATTTGGTCACTTGTTATGTTGTATTGAAGGAAGTGTTGGATTCACTTGTTCTTTGCAAGTTACAGTCTGTTATATGAATCTCATGCAATTGATAGCATTGTTGTGAATTATTGTTATATTATCCATGATCGATTATAATAAGGCACCTGTGGAATGAGTTTTCTGTGCTATGCAACTGCTACACCCTCTGTTTAAATTTCCCCGTTGTCTCTACTCTTACTATCATTGACATATCTCGAACCCTACACATTACAATGAAAGCGTTTCTTACTCCAGTTCAAGTTGATGAGAGCATTGTACTTGCTCGGTTACTTGGGCATAAGTTTAGTTGGTCCCTTTCTTGGAAATTGTGGAAAGGAGTATGTCCTCACCTATTCATTGAAAATTACAGTTGTTGAAGTTTGTGTTTCCGATAAGAAATTCTATTTTTTGGTTAAATCGTTAGTTTTTTTTTTTTTTTTAAATCACATGTGTTCAATATGTCTGAGGCTCGAATAGAGTAATACTTCCCAGAATGAAATTAGAATAAGTTTCATTGAATGGTGGTTTGATTTAGTGATGGACATGAGTTTGTTTGGGTGCATTGTGCACGACTCTATGGGATTTAAAGGATCATTATTGGGGTTGATGTTATGCATCGTGGCTCAAAGACTATTGCCGTATTCCTATAGAGATTATGATGTTGTTCATCATTTATGTTATATAATGATAATTTTTTTATAATGGTTATTGTGGTTAAATATTTTTGGGCATATCAAATAGTTCACTATGTAAAATAATTTGGAGGCCAACGGGAAATTTTGTTAAAGAAGACATCAATTTGAATTATTGTTTTGGAAACAAAATATTGTTTAAACTTCGAAATTATAGACATAGATAAAATTTTATTGCATCAGAGGTAGTATGTTTGATTTCTTTTCACTTGGACAGTATCCATAAAATTCCCCTATCATTCTACAATTTTTTGCTAATTACATTCCTCCACGATCCTGATTTCACTTATTACATCCTGATTTCACTTATTCATGTAAGCAAAGTATAATGCATGGTTTATTAAGAGCTTCATTGCTGACAAATTGTTGCTACAGGAAGAGATTTTTCAGTAGAGGTAACAATGGTCGAAATAACAGAGGCAAGAGAAATTGGAACCAAGGCCATATAAGGCCTAGATTTTCTATACATTTTTTACGTTGACCCACAAGAATTGAACCAACTGTTCCAAGCTAGGTTCTTTAATTGGGTTGGCCATGGGTGTTGGAGTTACTTCACACACACCTAGGATTTATTTTTCCTAAGGTTTTTCCTTGTTTATTAGTCATTATTCAGTCTCTTATATTTTAGGAAGAACATTCCTCTAGGGAGAATATTCTCTTTAGTTTTCACTTCAGTTTGACTAGTTGAGTGAAGTGTAGATGCTGCATTGGTTTTGTCACCATGCAACATTGGGATAATTACCAACTAATGCAAATTTTCCTTGGGATCAGCAACACACTAACGCATTACTCATGATTCCTTAATCTCCTCCTCACTTTACTCTGTTTCAGTTAGTTAACTGAAGACTGGTTGACTAGTTAACTCAGCTAGGTGGCAGTTCACTCCCGTAACTTCTTGAGAGACTAGAATAGGTGGCATTTCACTCCCGTAATTGTTGGTGTGTGTCCATATCACTCTATACCACCACTATGGCGCATTAGTTACTCATTTATCCTATATCTATTGTAATATATTCAATCTTTGAGTGTGGAATACGGTTAATGAGAATTCTTCCATTCTTTCTCTCCTTCTTCTTTCTCAATTTCTCTCTGCAAATGTGTGTAGTATTTTCTAGATAGATATATTATGTGTAGGTTCAACACATTTACATGGTATCAGAGTCAACAGACTGTTAATCAAAATCTACACCGAATTATTTTTCCAGGTACTGAAGATTGAAGAACATGGAAAGATGGCATTTATGTTTTACTCATCGACAATACTTCTCACGCCTCATAACTATTTGGAATGGAAGCCAAAAATTTTGGTTCATCTCAGTTGAAAAGGATTGTACCAAATAACTATGGAAAGGGGATTAGAGTCTTATTCCGCCGATGAGAAAAATGACTTTCTCAATAGACAAGATATGGCCATAGGAAGTATATGCACATCTGTTTCTCACAAACTTTTTCATCAAGTATATGAAGAATCACAAGAATCAACTCCAAATGAATTATGGACCATATTGGAGGTTCTATTTGGGAACAAATAAGATTGTGAATACATTCATTCTTGTGGAGAGGTTGAACAGATAGAGCCAAAAGAGAAGCGATAAGAAGATCAAACATTTTATTTTGAAGAGTCTTCTACAAAAGTATTTTCACAAATTTGTATTCCATTAATTGAAGATGATGTCTACTCCATTTCAGATTTGTTTTATGAATTTCATGTGGAATATATATGGCATGCATCTCAGGGGTCACATGCAAACACTTTTCCATGCGCAATGCATGCATCTCAGGAGACAAAAAGGGAGTTATGCACATCATACTCAATTATGATATTTTCTGAGCAAAATTTGCAGAAAACAATTGGATATTTGAATTCCGCCCAGGAAAACATCCAATTTCAAAAATAAAATCATTTGAAACGGAGTCTGGGAAGTGAAGTTATGATCATTTTAAAATCAACAAAATTTCAGCATTTTTCCGGAAACGGCCGCACGGTTTTCAAAGTTTCATCCAAAATTTATTTGGATATTCTTCATTACAAGAAGAGAAAGTGGATATGTATGGAAATATAAATGGTGCATATACTTCATCAGATCCATGCAGACATGTACATCTTCAAAAAGATATTCAACAAGCACAAACTTGCACAGTTGTGAGGTCTCCATGCGAGGTCTTCTTGGAGTGAAGGACAAGGTTGCTTAACAACTATTTTTTGTTCCTTCTCATTTTTTTTTATGCATTGTAATTTGAATGGGGGGTGGGTTCCCATGATTTTTTCCCTCTTTCCTAGTTATTTTAGTGTATCTTTTGTATTTGGGTATCTAACATGGCCTCATTGTCAGGACCCATTCTTTATTTTCACCATAGTGATGTTCAGGGGGGTGTTGGAGTTACTTCACACACACCTAGGATTTATTTTTCCTAAGTTATTTCCTTGTTTATTAGTCATTATTTAGTCTCCTATATTTTAGGAATAATATTCCTAAGGGAGAATATTCTCTTCAGTTTTCACTTCAGTTTCACTAGTTGAGTGGAGTCTGGATGTTGCATTGGTTTTGTCACCATGAAACATTGGGATCATCACCAGCTAATGTGAATTGTCCTTGGGATCATCACCATACTATCACATTACTCATGATTCTCTAATATCCTCCTCACTTCACTCTGTTTCAGTTAGTTAACTAGAGACTGGCTAACTAGTTAACTCAGCTAGGTGGCAGTTCACTCTCGTAACTGCTTAAGAGACTATAATAGGTGGCATTTCACTCCAGTAATTTTTGGTGTGTGTCCATATCACTATAGACCACCATTATCATGCATTAGTTACTCATGTATCCTATATCTATTGTAAATTATTCACTCTTTGAGTGTGGAATATAGTTAATGAGAATCCTTCCATTCTTTCTCTCCTTCTTCTTTCTCAATTTATCTTTGCAAATGTATGTAGTATTTTGTAGATAGATATATTATGCACAGGTTCAACACATTTACAATGGGATAATGCACCCTTGACCAGAAATACCCCCTTTCTAGCCTCATCATAATATTCTCGGCATTCACGTTCCTCCACATGTGTCTTTGCAGCCCGGAGTCCCCGCAAATGATGGTTGAAAATAGATTGCCAACTAGCCTGTCTCTCACCATCCTAGTTGACCCACTATGTCATTACCTTTACCACCACCTATTAATCCCAATGTCCAAATTTCCCATTCATTTTCGTCAGTTCAATCTTCACACGCCAGTAATAGATTGAAAACTGATATTCTCCAACCTGTGCAAGACAAAGGAAAAGCAACTGCATCCCCTTCTTCTCCCTCCATTGATTCCTCTAAATATGTGTCTTCCCACCTTCATTTAAACGATGACTACTCCCATGTGATCAACGAGATACAACCCCAAGGGTCCAATCATCCACATGATACTTAAGAAAATCCTAAGGGAAACAATAGTGAGAAAAGGAAGATTTCCTCACAAAGTGGAAAATATGGTTTTTAAATTATGTTTTATGTGATTCAGTTGATGAGGGTAGGGTTTAATTGTTTTCATCATATTTTGGAGAGCAAGCCCTATTTTTGATATTTTATGGATAGTGTGGATATATATTCTTTTTGGATATGATATAAATTATTGATGATATTTAAATATCCAGTTTAAAAAATATTCAAGGGACTTACAAGGGTGGCATATGGTCAAAATGATTATCTTTTGTGTGTTATATTTCATGAATTAAAAGGAATAAATGATGGGAGTCACAAGGGGTCCCACCTACCTAGTTATTATTAATTAAGACCCTTAACCATATTATTATTATTTATTTCTCCTAAACTAATTAGTTAAGTTAAATCAACTTAACTAAAAAAATTAGTTGAACTACTTCAACTTATTGGGAAAGAATAAAATCTCAATGAGAAGAAGAGACAAGGAGGAATAGAAGGAGAAAACAAGACTAAGGTTTTCTCTTTAGTTACATGAGATAGTTTCAGTTTTCATTCATTTTTGAGTTTATTCGAAAGCCTAATTATCTTGTTGACAACATGATCTTATTGTAGAGTGTAAGGTTCAAGACTAAACCACACTTTTTAGATGCTTGTTTTAGAGGTGTTGATCCATCCTTGATAGTCTATGTATTCTTGTATGTTTGTGAATTAATTTTCATGGATGATAAAGGATATCTTGCAAAGTCAAAATGGCAGCAATTTGTGGAAATTTGATCCAGATTATTAATTTTAGTTTTACTTTATTGTCAGAGTCTTTTTAAATGGTGTTCATCGGGGATCTCTAAATCAAAATTTGGTCCATACCCTCGCAGGGGTTTTGTAAAGAGAAAAACACTTTTGGTATCTCAGAATGAAATAAAATCATATTGTTATTCTGTCTCATACATGTGTTTACATGAATTGGCTACTTTTTTCGCTTTTGATATCCATGTTTACTTTATCGTAAAATCTGTGTACATTCCAGTAGATTTTATAAATTATAATTTATATTGCAACATATTTAAATTATTAAATCAACCTCGATCCTTGTAATTAATACTTGTGGATTGAGTGAATATTTTGAGGCTATAAACTCTGGGTGACATTCCCAGCTATCTTGTCCTAGCTAGGAAATATCTGAAAATGATTGAGTAAGGTAATCCATACCTTTTCCTCAACATTTATTTGGTGACCATACTGGGCAAATAAAAAAAACTCATTATCTTTATTTCCCTGGTTCTTGAATTTTTACTTTGTATTTTTGTATTTACTATTTATATGCTTTTTTGTTTATAATTTTTTCTTTTTTTTCATGAATTTGTCGAATCCTATCTTGCATGATCATGTATAAATCTAATTTGAGCTCATTGTCAATGGTTATTTGTCCTATTTTTTAGCGTAACTTATGGGAATCTTCTCAGAACCATATTGATGATTTCCTTAGGTTCTATCAATATATTGGGATTTATGATATACATACTTTTGCAGATATTTTTTCACTTTCCCTCTATGGTAAAACAGGAGACTAGTCTAGGCATATATTATCTAGTCAAATTTTCACGGGAGAATCATTTTTTGTAAAGTTTCTTATCGAAATTCCTCCTCCACCTATCTTTCATCACTTTGAATTTCTACCTGAAAGAATCCCAGACCCTCCTCGATGTGAATTTTTCTATGGTCCTCATGAACAATGAACGTGTGGATTGTTCTTAAAGGCTAAAAATGAATATCACACAAATCCCCCTCTCTTCATGACGATTCTATAGGAGGACAATCATGCATCTCATAGTGTTATATTCATAGAGGAATGTAAGGATTGTTGTCCTGATATGCCTACTAATCCTACTTCTGACAATGCTTTATTTGATTCCTTCCCCTTTAATGATGACCTTTTTGAAATGTATCCTACTCAATATCAACTTGTGTCTAACGAAGTACTCTTCATGGATGAATCTGACAAGGTGGATTCTCTTGATTTGAATAACACTATCCCTCATATTTCTCGTGACTATTCTGAAGAAGATGAAAGAGGGGATTCAAGCGGCCATATAGGTTCATATGTTGGTAGTTCTTTTGAAAATTCCCATAAGAATAATCAAGATTTTACATTGCAAAATTCCTTCATAAACACATTGTTTCAGTTCATAGAGGTTGAGGAATTCAATGACAATATACATATCTCCCTTGCATGTATGATTTCTTTTGATAATGATAAATTTAAGGGGATTCCTATGTACTTGAATCCTTTATTTTCTCCCTCGGTGCATGGTAGTTATTTTCCCGACCAACAGATCGTAAATGATGACCTTATAATGATTAAAGAGCCCATTAACTCCATCCTCTTCATAAAAAATTCTAACCATCACTCTAATGTTATTTATCATGCGCATGTTTCCAATATCAAGCCGAAATCATGTCTTGTTGGTTGGCAGGTCCTGCAAGATGGTAATCACTTTTTCTAGATCTTGATAGGCCCACTACCCTTGATACATGCATTTGTTGGTTGGAAGGGTGATAGACACTCTTTATGCGTCATCTTTCAATTCATTAATCATCCATCTACAATAGATGACACATTTCTCTATGCAAAATGTCATCCTACCTGACTCCAAGAATGTTTTTCTGTTCCTTTGTACATAAATAATAAATTATGTTTTTAGTTTATTTAGTTTGTCTCTCTTTTTCTGTTCTATTTAGATTGCATGATCTTTTGTTGAAATAAATTTTGGATCAGTTTTTCCACAACAGTGCCACTATGTAAGTATTTTTGGTCAATAACAATAATGTTTACACAATTTTCAAGATGTCTTCCTTCTAGACAACGTTGAGAACACTTTTTTATTTCAGTACTATTGTTAGATAGATGATTTGGTCTTCTTCCCCATTTTTCTGCTATCCCTTTCTTCCCTCCATCCTAAGATTCAAAAGAGCATACCGGAAATTTTCTCCTTGAAAATTGAAGAAACATTGTGATCGAGAGTGACCAAATGTTATAAATACAAGGCCAAACCCCCTCATACGTACCACTTTTCATGAGTTATTCCCAAAATCTCGTCTCATTAATTCCCTTAAACCGCCTCACTTCCCCCTATTGCATAGTCATTCTGGTCAATTATTCCTTGATCTATGATTTATCGACCTACGAAACCAGAGATTCAGAGTTCTTAATCTGTTGGGAACATATTTCCCTGTGGATTCCCCAGTTTGTTGACACTTAAAAAGCACAATGTTGGGTACCATGCTCGCAAATGATTTCCAAGCCTTATTACTTAATTATATTAATAATAAACTAGTAGGTCGGACCCCTTGTTTTACTTATGGCATATGATGGGAAAGCGACACTTATTTTTTGTTTTGGTTGTGAAACAATTTTCCACAGCTCATTTTCTTCAAATCATGGTTAAAATGATTATGGTAATATGTTGAGAGCAAGGTGATTAAAACAAGGAATAATATGGTCTTGATTATCTCTCATGAAATATGATTATGCTTCCTTGTGGATGAAAGAAATACACTCCAGTTTTAATTTTGATATTGTATATTGTCCATAGCAAAGATTGAGTGATCACCTTGACCCTTGAGACTATTGTTATATGCATTGGTTGAGTTTCAATTTGGTTGTTTTCCTAGCAAGTTGTCATATGAGAAAAATTGATAGTGGCAAGGGGTGGCGCACTTTGGACTATCACGCACTTTGCAAATTGTAATATGGAAAGTTTGGATATTTGGTTGTATTGATGGTTTGGAATGTTAATGGTATGGTGAGTTGGCTAGTGGGCTTGGCTCATACTAAGATATGAATGAAGATCTGAAGGAAGACGCGAAGTCGAGCAAATGCACGTCACTAAAACTCGCCTCGAGCCCACCACCCTAGTCATTCTTGCATTTTTTCTTTGTTAGTTATTGCTTCTTCGCCTTGCCCGGTCGTGGAGGAAGTATACAACCTTGGTTTTTCTCCTTACGCAATCTTTTACAGGTATGGGGTTTTCTTACTTTTCCATCCATGAAATTTTCTTTGCCCTTAAATCAAATGTTGGCTCTGGTTTCTCATGGTATGTGTAAATCGCAAGTTGTCATGATGTTTTTTGGAACTATATATTTATGGATGCATCATTGGTTTCCTATGGTGGTTGTTCTGATATTATTGGCATTAAATAAAAATGGTCGCGGTGTCTTTGATGTGTGTAACAACTCACAAATATTTCTTGAGTGAAAGTTGTGGTTGAACTTTCCTTGCCTATGGTTATGTATTGTGGGTTTGGCTCCCTTATTGAAATGGGTTATATCAGCCTTACCTTTGGGTTTTTTGGATACCCCACCTATATATTCACATTGATGGTCTCTGTGGTAGTATACCCGTGCCTAATTTCGACCTCGTGAATGTTTAAGTGGAATTTGTTGAAGGACTAAAACCTTCAGTGCCTTCTCCTAGCCAAACCCTCAGCTGTTATCCTGCCTTCTTATGACCTTACTGTCATTGTTGCGTGGTGAACCTTATGAAAATATGAGGGCATTGCTTACCCAGAATTTGGTGGGAGCACTATTCATGTTATATTGGTTTGGGCACTGGTTTTAGTTGGTCACTTTTTATGTTATGTTGAATGAAGTGTTGGATTCACTTGTTCTTTGGAAGTTAGAGTCTGTCATACGAATCTGATGTAGTTGATAGGATTGTTGAAAATTATTGTTATATTATCTGTGATCGATTATAATAAGGCACATGTGGAATGAGTTTTTTTTGCTACGGAAAGTCCAAACCCTCTATTTAAATTTCCCCGTTGTCTCTACCCTTACTTTCATTGACATATCTTGAACCCTGCACATTACAGTGAAAGCATTGCTTACTCTAGTTCGAGTTGATGAGATAATTGTTCTTTCTCAGTTACTTGGGCATGAGTTTAGTTGGTCCCTTGCTTGGCAATTGTGGAAAGGAGTCTGTCTTCACCTATTCAATGAAAATTACAGTTGTTGAAGCTTGTGTTTCCGATAAGAAATGTTATTTTTTGGTTAAATAGTTATGTTTATTGTTAAAAAAAAAAGCACTTGTGTTCGAAATGTCTGAGGCTCGAATCGTGTAATACTTCCCGGAATGAAATTATAATAAGTTGCATTGAACGGTGGTTTGATTTAGTGATGGATATGAGTTTGTTTGGGAGAATTGTGTGTGACTCTATGGGATTTAAAGGATCATTATTGGGGTTGATGTTATGAATCATGGCTCAAATACTATTGTTGTATTCTTGTAGCGATTATGATGTTGTTTGTCATTTCTGCTATATAATGATAATGTTGTTATAATGGTTACTGTGGTTACATATTTCTCGGCATATCAAATAGTTCACTGTGTAAAATAATTCAGAGGTCAGTGGGCAATTTTGTTAAAGAAGGCATCAATTTGAATTATTGTTTTGGAAATAGAATATTGTTTAAACTTTGAAATTCTAGACAGAGATATATTTTGATTGCATCAGAGGTAGCATGTTTGATTTATTTTCATTTGAAAAGTATTCATAAAGCTTCCCTATCATTCTACCATTTTTCGCTAATTACATTCCCTCCACGATTCCGATTTCACTTATTTCATCCATGTTCTGTGATATAAATTTTAAAAGAAAAAGTCGGTGTGGAAGAGGAAGAAAGATAACATAGCAAGGGTTGATGACTAATATTCTTGATATTTTTATACACAGTTCATTGTTTGGTTAATTGTTGAACAATATTTGTATATTGATCCCCCATCATTCTACCATTTTTCGCTAATTACACTCCCTCCATATTTCCCATGAACCTTATCATTCCCTATTCACATGGAAATTAATGAATGATGTGTTATGGATGGATTTGCATGTATCTCGTGTCAATTTTGGAGCCAACTTTTGATTCATGTAAGCAAAGTGTCATGTATGGTTTATTAAGAGCTTCATTACTGACAAATTGTTGCTACAGGATGAGATTTTTCAGTAGAGGAAGAAATGGTCTAAATAATAGAGGCAGGGGAAATTGGAACCGAGGCCATAGGAGGCCTACATTTTCTATCCATTTTGACGTTGACCCGCAAGAATTGAACCAGTTGTTCCAAGATAGGTTCTTTAATTTGGTTTTCCATGGGATAATGCACCCTCAACTAGAAATACCCCCTTTCTAGCCTCCTCGATATATTGTCGGCATTCTCGTTCCACATGTGTCTTTCCAACCCGAAGTCCCCACAAATGACGATTGGAAAGATATTTCCAACCAGCTTGTCTCTCACGATTGTGGTTGGCCCACTATGTCATTACCTTTACCACCACCTTTTAATCCCAATGACCAAATTTCTCTTGTTGTTTCACCAGTTCAGTCTTCACATGCAAGTAAGAGATTGAAAACTGATATTCCCCAACCTATGCAAGACAAAGGAAAAGCAGTTGCCTCCCCTTCTTCTTCCTCCGATGATTCCTCTAAATCTGTGTCTTCTCGCCTTCATTTAAAGGATGTGTGCTCCCATGTGATCAATAAGATACAACCCCAAGGGTCTAATCAACCATGGGCTACTTCAGAAAAGCCTAAGGGAAACAACAGTGAGAAAAGGAAGATTACCTCAAAAAGTGGAAAATATGATTTTTAAATTATGTTTTATGTGATTGAATTGATGAGGACATTTTTTAACAGTTTTCAACATATTTTGGACAGGAAGCCCTATTTTTTATATTTTGTGGATAATGTGGATATATATTCTTTTTGGATATGATATAAATTATTGTTTATATTTAAATATCCAGTTTAAAATATATTCAAGGGAGTTACAAGGGTGGCATATGGTCAAAATGATTATCTTTTGTGTGTTTTATTTCATGAATTAAAAGGAAGAAATGATGGGAGTCACAAGGGGTCCCACCTACCTTTTAATTATTATTAATTAAGACCCTTAACTATATTATTATTATTTATTTTTCCTAAACTAATTAGCTAAGTTAAATCAACTTAAATAAAGAAAGTAGTTGAACTACTTCAACTTATTGGGAAAGAATAAAAACTCAATGAGAAGAAGAGACAAGGGAGAATAGAAGGAGAAAAAAAGACTAAGGTTTGCTCGTTAGTTACATGAGATAGTTTCAATTTTCATTCATTTCTAAGTTGATTCAAAATACTAATTCTCTTGATGACAACAGGGTCTTATTGTAGACACTAAGGTTCAAGACTGAACCACACTTTCAGACGCTTGTTTTAGAGGTGTTGATCCATCCTTGATAGTCTGTGTATTCTTGTATATTTGTGAATTAATTTTCATGGTTGATAAAGGATATCTTGCAGAATCAAAATGGAAACAATTTGTGGCAAGATGATCCAAATTATTAATTTAGGTTTTACTTTATTGTTAGAGTCTTTTGTATGGTGTTCATCGGGGAACTCTAAATCAGACTTTGGTCCATACCCTCTCAGGGTTTTTGTAAAGAGAAAAACACTTTTGGTATATCAGAATGAAATAAAATCAGATTGATATTTTATCTCATACATGTGTTTACATGACTTGGTTACTTTTTTTTATTTTGATCTCCGTGTTTACTTTATCATAAAATATGTGTACATTCCAGTAGCTTTTATAAATTCTATTTTGTATTTCAACATATTTAAATTATTAAATCATCCTTAGTCCTTGTAATTAATACTTGTAGATTGAGTGAATATTTTGAGGCTATAAACCCCAGGTGACCTTCCCATCTATCTTGTTCTAGATAGGAAAGATCTGAAAATGATTGAGTAAGGTAATCCATACATTTTCCTCAACATTTATTTGGCGATCATACTGGGGAAATAAAATAAAATAAAAACTCATTATCTTTATTTCCCCGGTTTCTTGTATTTTTACTTTGTATTTTTGTATTTAGTGCTTATATGCTTTTCTTTTTATAAGTTTTTCTTTTTTCTTTTTTCTTTTTTCATGACTTTATCGAGTCCTATCTTTCATGATCATATATAACTATAATTTGAGCTCATTGTCAATGGTTAGTTGTCCACTTTTTGAGGGTAACTTTTGGGAATCTTCTCAGAACCACATTGTTGATTTCCTTAGCTTTTGTCAATCTATTGGGGTTTATGATATACATACTTCTTCAGATATTTTTCCACTTTCCCAGGAGAATCAATTTTTGTAAAGTTTCTTATCGACTTTCCTCCTTCACCTAGCTTTCATCACTTTGACTTTCTACCTGAAAGCATCCCTGACCCTCCTCGATGTGACTTTTGCTATGGTACTCATGAAAAATTAACCTCTGGATTGTTCTTAAAGGGTAAAAATGAATATCACACAAATCACTCTCTCTTCATGACAATTCTGCAGGAGGACAATCATACATCTCGTAGTGCTATATTCACAGAGGATTGTAAGGATTATTGTCCCAATATGCCTACTAATCCTACTTATGACAATGCTTTATTTGATGCCTTCCCCTTTAATAATGACATTTTTGAAATATATCCTACTCAAGATCAACTTGTGTCTTACGAAGTACTCTTCATGGATGAATCTGACATGGAGGATTCTCTTGATTTTAATAGCACTATCCATCATATTTCTAGTGACTATTCTGAAGAACATGAAAGAGGGGATTCAAGCGGCCATATAGGTTCATATGTTGTCTCTTCTTCTGAAAATTCCCATAAGAATAATCAATAATTTACATTGCATAATTCCTTCACAAACCCATTGTTTCAGTTCAAATAGATTGATGAATTCAATGACGATATACATATATCCCTTGCATGCATGATTTCTTTTGATAATGATAAATTTAAGGGGATTCCTATGCATTTGAATCCTTTATTTTCTCCCTTGGTGCATGGTAGTTCTTTTCCTGATCAGGGGATCGTAAATGATGACCATATAATGCTTAAAGATCCCATTAACTCCATCCTCTTCATCAAAACTTCTAACCATGATTCTAATGTTATTAATCATGCGTATGTTTCCAGTATCAAGCCGAAATCCCGTCTAGTTGGTTGGCAGGTCCTGCAATATGGTAATCACTTTTTTTAGATCTTGATAGGCCCACTACCCTTGCTACATGCATTTTTTGGTTGGCAGGGTGATAGACACTCTTTATGCACCATCTTTCAATTCATTAATAATCCATGTAAAATAGATGACACATTTCTCTATGCAAAATGTCATCCTACCTGACTCCAAAAATGTTTTTTTGTTCCTTTGTACATAAATAATAAATTGGGTTTTTATTTTATTTAGTTTGTCTTTCTCTTTTTCTATTCTATTTATATTGTATGATATTTTGTCGAAATAAATTTTGGATCAATTTTTCCACAACAGTGTTAGTCTTTAAGTATTTTTGGTCAATAACAATAATGTTTACATAGTTTTCATGATGTCTTCCTTCTAGACAACACTAAGAACGTTTTTTTCTTTCATTACCACTGTTAGATAGATGATTTGGTATTCTTCCCCATTTTTCTGCTATCCCTTTCTTCCCTCCATCCTGAGATTCAAAAGAGCATACCAAAAATTAACTCCTTGAAAATTGAAGAAACATTGTGATCGAGATTGACCAAATGTTATGCATACAGGGCCAAACCCCCTCATACGTACCACTTTTCATGAGTTATTCCCAAATCTTGTCTCATTAATTCTCTTAAACCGCCTCACTTCCCCGTGTTGCATAGTCATTCTAGTCAATGATTCCTTGATCTATGATTTATTGAACTACGAAACCAAAGATTATGAGTTCTTAATATGTTAGGAACAAATTTCCCTATGGATTTACATGTGACCTCGATTTATGACCATAGGCTAATCAACCGGCATTAAGTATTTTTTGTTATGATTTTCCACCGTCAATCTTGTATAAAATGGACGGTTGGATCTCTTCCTATCACCCACTACATGAAACAGTTCTTTATCAAAAGACTCAATCCAACAATTTTTTTTAGCATCTATATGATCCAATGATTAGGATTGGACCTCCAACTTTGACCAATGCTTAGTGTTTTAGACTCTTCTTTTCAGAGTGTCCCTAAATCAAAATCTCTGATGGTCAGAGTTTATAGAATTCGACGCACTTACACTAATGTGAAACCTCCACATTTCTACTCTAGAATATACAATCTAGGTCACTCTGAATCGATCTATACCATTGATATGGGTCAATATTCATCCAAAGTTTTTTGACTCTGATGAAATTCCTCTTTTTTTCAGACCTCGGACATTTGAACGACATCCATCATCGATCGTTCAAGATCAACGATCACCACTCAACTTTTTTTTCCACTGCGCCATGCCTTCTTCAGATGAATTTCACATGTCTGACACATGTCACCTTCATAATCATATATCTAACTTCCGCATGTCTAATTTACAGTCATTGATTCCAACTCACCACGTGTCTCTGTAAAATACCACGTGTCCTTTTCAGATCCTCGATTTAAATCTTTTTGAATGGATCTCAGCCAATGGTCGGTGTCACACTTAACCGTTGCTACTGATCACCTGGAAAAAATTTGGAATGTCTATCAAAGTTCCTCTTATATCAATTTAGATTGTTAGTCGGACTTCTTTTCATCGGAGTATCCTTTCAACTTTGAATAACTAACTCTGAAAGACTTTCACCATTGCGTCAGACTCTGAACTCAGAACTGCTTCTTGTCGTTGATCTGGATAGATCTTTGTCTAAGATCTAATCTTTTTCGTTCATTCTTAGCCCATGAATGGAAGGTATGGGCATATAATTGATGGTCACGATTGACTATTGATCTCGACTGAATGACCATTGTTTATCCTCACCTATAAATGAACTTAAACTCTATTTTCCCTACTCACAGAATGAAATTCAATCTTTGGTTCATCCTCAACTTCAGAGGGTTCAATTGTCAACTTGGTCTCGATTCACCTTGCAAAAAGACTTGAATTTGATCTCTTCTCTTCCACGAACTCGATCAATTAAACTTCTACTGATCTATTATCACCTTTAGGGAATAGAGTTCTTCGATGATCGATGATATCTTAGGATCTGTCTTCTCTAATAAGAGTATTTAACCATGCTAGATCTGGAACCCGCACACACAATTTAGGAAGGGAATTATTATGCTTAATGACCACATCGGTGGCAACTTTAATTCAATCTCAACACAATACACAGGGGAAAAAAAATACACACAATGAACATATGACTAATACACCAATTCATTTGACTACTCAAATAGAGTCATCTCCATTACTCAGATATACACATACTATACATAGGGTTTTACATAAGGCCTATCTATCATCTCAGACCTGATTTACATTCAATTGGCCCTAAATGGCCCTTTCTCACACACTACCTCTCTATGTCCTGAATTATTTTCTGGATGGCCAATTCCTATACGCCTTTATGCTTACAACATTTAAACAAAATAATATGAAACCATAATTTGTTTTAGATTATGAAAACTCTCACACAAATCCGTAGGATCCTTTAGATTCTCAATATTTTCAACAACAAATCCTATGATCTCTATAGATCCACACAATCCTTATGAGATATAAATCTCAACCTAAGTCCTCACAACTCTCGAGAAAAAATTCAATTACATATATTCCAAACCAACTAATTCAATCTTCTAGAATTCCAATAAAACATAGGAATTTACAATTAATTAAGAATTAGGGAACCCACTCCCTTAATAAATACACCCTAGGCCTATTCAAATGTTCTTAATTTCGGAGGAAAAATGCTCCTGCATCACTTATGGGATGATCCATGAACCTTTTTCATATCTAAGGCTTTATATAATCCTTCCACCCAAGAGTTTTAAATTATCTTGGTTACACAAGGAGTTGGTAAGGGTGGAGGATTTGGGTATTTCTTTCTTCGGGTATGAACCATATGAAGTCACCAGATAAAACTTTATAGAAATATTATAAAAATTCAAAAGGGAACTTTCCTCAAGGGATTCACCAGGAGATCTAGAGGTAAAGACTTTGGGATAGACTTTCCAAGTGTTATTATGGGCTCAGAAAGGATTCAAAATCCTCCTCGGCAACGACGCAAAAAATGTTATCACATAGTTTGTAGTTTGGGAAAATCCCAATCCAATAAACAAGTGTGTGAAAAAACTGGGGACACCTATCACTGTCACCTCAATAGATATCCCCCTCGTTTTAGTGATGAAGAAGTCCAACACATGGGAGGCTTATTGGGTGACCCTATGGGGATTGCAAGGGAGAAACCAAGGAGAATAATGGAACACCCCTATAGGTCATAATGGAATGTTCTAGGGGCTTAATGGAGGATGATTATCAGTCAAGGAAAAGTTTTCAATCAAGAATATTTGCAAGACAAATGTTAGACAACAAAAACCAAGACAAAATATGATGAAATGAGCCCTAGAATAAGAGGGAAACAACAAGTTATGATCTTTGTCCCAAAATTGCAGCAATAAACAACTATATATCAGAAAAGAAAAATTTATAGCAGCTGAAAATTAAAACATCAAAATCAAGTACGTGATATTGGAAATAAATCTTGTAATTACTACACAATGTTCCAATTTTTAAACCAAGACTTTGATGACAAATGAGGGTTGTAAGAAAGTATTATCAACAGAAAATTATGAAATCCCTATGTCTATAGAAAACATTTTATACAACAACTTTTAACCAACAAAATAAGCAAGCAAGCCACCCAATCAATATCCCTTGACAAGTAGATCAAATTTCACTGCTTACATGCAAATTTCAACTGTCAAAAGTGATGGAAACTTGTTGAAAAGAGAGAGTTTATTGAAGCCCTAATGGTTGTATCTTAATATCTATTACAAAAAACTAACCACTTGGCCAATAAATACACACTTAGAGCATAATATATCCTAAAGCATGTAAATATCAAACCATCAACTTTCATGTTTACCAATGCAATAATTAACAATCTCCAATGCAAAGATTAGTGCTTTGTTATTAGGTGAATGGAGTTTCTTCCTTGGAAAGAAATTTAAACAAGGAGGAGGAAGAAATCCTAGTTGAGATTTAAACCCTTAAAAAACCCAACAACACTTCTTCCAAATCATTTAGCTTAAAAATCCAAGATGAACTAGGCTTTAAAGTTTCTCTAGGGGTCTAAACCCTCTTACTTCCTAGAGAAATAAACCCTAGCTAAGCCTTGCAACAATCGTGTAAATCCTCTTACTTATTGTTGCAATCCTTATAACACTTCAATAGAAAAGATAAATTAAACCTTGGTGGAGGGTATAATCCCTTTTAGTCATCCTAGGGTTTAAGATATATTTCTTGAATTTTAACAAGCAAAATGACAACAAATTGCAAACATTACTCACCAAGATTCAAGAGATAGTATGCAAAAAAACCATTACTACCAAGATTTATCCACAAATTTCCAAAGAAACACCATCAAGAGAAATTTCTAGCCATTATTTTTCCAAACAACAAGTATTTAATTCATTTGCACAAGAGAAGAGAGATATCAAATTGTCCGAAGAGGCTGAAATTTCAGTCCAAGAGTATTTTTCCAAGTGACGAGTTATGATTTGTGACAAATGAATTTCCTCATATTTATATGAGGAAAAACCAAGTCATATTTGTCCACTTTACAATTAAATCCATGATTTTAGGCCTAAAATCTAAGTTATAGTTCTTAATTAGAAAATTGTTTTGCGTTTTTGCCCACATAGGCTACAAAATGACCAAAGATAACAAAATGATGGGAGATTAACCCATAAAAATCTCCTCCAATGTGGCATGTGTGATGGAAAATCCTCCAAAGTATAGGACATCATGCTATAAGTGTGCCACACCATCCCCAAATCAAGCAATAGAGTGGGGCTTCAAGCTCACAACACCACCAAGTGCATCTAAATGGTAAAACGTCACCTCAAAGTATGACATCATTCTCCAAGAAGACGACGTTTGGGCATAGGATGGTGATGTCACCCATTATTCATGTCTTTGGGCCATGTCCAAGTGTTAGAGACTTCATCTCAAGTGAAATGTTCATCATTCAAGGCCTCCAATTAGTGGGGCATTGCATACATCCAATGGGATTTTAAGCCCCTATGAAGGTCCAACTGGCTTAGTCCCTCCATGAATGTCTTCCACGGGGAAAGATCCTAAAAAGACAACCAAATACACCCTCAAAGGGTCCACAAGTCACATGTATCATGCCAAGTAAGCCACATTTAATAAAAGAACCACCCAAACATGTGCATCAAATCTCCCCTTTTCAAACTAAACAAATGCTCAAAGACCTTGTAAACTTTTCCAAATTTAGGTATGGGAGAGTTGTCATGGTGCCCTATTGGGTAGGCCAATCCCCAAGTCAAGGAACATTTCCAAAGAAGACCCTCTCCAGGCCATGTAGTGAATATGAGGTGGATGGGGGTAATAATTTTGGGAATGAGGTTCCTGACATATCAAGGGCTCATATTGTCTCATTTATGGGTGCCTTTGTGAAGGGTGTGCTTCATCCCTTAGTTTAAAATGCAACATTTTTCCAATCCCTTTATTTTCCTTTCATTTTTTATGGTTCGAACATTGAGTGCTATGTGTTAGGAAATAAAAGGAGAACTACAATGCGACTTGAAGTTAGAATACATTGAGTTCCATATGCATTGGAAATTAAAAGACATTACAATGCATCCCCCCATCAAGTGATACATTTTTATTCATTTTTATTTTAAAGGTCCTTCATTTTTATGGGGAAGTGTTTCATTTCTCTCAAGACCTTATGACAAGCATCTCAAAGGATTATTTATGGATTTTTACATTTTCCAACTACAACACCTCTGGACCTTTAGCCTCTTCTTCCCATGAAATAAGGTACAAACCCTTCTTGGGGTTAGTGAACCCAATAACCCAAAATATGAGAAAATACAAGGGAAGAGGTGTGAAAAGTGGTAAGTATGAGTGAGAATGGTACAATGACCCTTCAAGGAGACCCCCCAGTAGAAACCCTTTTCCCAAGGGTGACCCACTTACTAGGAAACCATGTCAACCACCAAGGTGAAATAAGGAAAAAGGAATAATTTCCAAGAAAACACTCCATAATCAAGAAAGGACCATTTACAACATGATCAAATGCTTCAACTACTAAAGTGACACTTACCATGATACCATACTTTTTACCTCATGAATCAAGACTTGTTGTCCTTTTTGGGCCAGGCTGGTGTGGTAGACACTGCAATGATATTGGTGATGAATGGTGATGTGGTGGAGAGGAGGGGCTTTGTCATCTCAATGTGGGTTCAACTGGTCATTTGTCTCTCAACACTCCATATCTACTACCCGCGGGCCTCGAGACATCATCTCTTTAGTTACCCCTAGGATGGGGGCGGGGGGGTGGTAATCATTTCTATTTTTATATTTGTTTCCACCAAAACTAAGCTCAAAAATTTCCAAGGTTTAGACTATGGTATATGTCTTACTCTCACATTTACAAATATAAAATATTATTTTATGCACTAATTTATTTAAATGGAAAGTAACTATGCAAGGCTATATAAAATTGTTTGAATAAAATTCAACACTTATCATTTAACATGGATTTTTCTTTTCCAAAAGTAATAAAAAATATTATGTAGAACTGAAATTCAAATATGAGCTAATGAAATATGTGATATTGGTAAAGAAAATATTAAACTTGAAGTTTTAAAACGATTAACAAATCATACAACTATCGTTTGGAAATTTTACCCACATAGCAATTTAATAATAAAATTATAAATTAAAATAATTGTATTGAAATACAAGAGATTTTTTAAAAATAAATTTAATAAGTTAAGTTTTTTATCCACCTTCCAAAAATATTTTTTTTTTTTGGGAAAGTTAACTCTTAGAATCTTACAACAAATAAAGTAATTTGAAAAAGTCAAATTTATTAACTCACCTTTTACTTCACCTTTTAATTCATAAATGGAAGATATTTTTCATGGCATATTAATAATCATGTCACATGCAAGAATTGAACCCTAATAATAAATAAATAAATAAATTTGTTTTTTTTTTTTCTCTGAACCACTAGACGCTCTCTCTCTATATAAAATGATGAATGATATAATAATTTTCATATGCTTTATAGAAAATGTTATATTAATTTTATAGTTTTATCATATTTCATAATAACTTATAACTTATTATTATTATTATTATTATTATTATTATTATTATTATTATTATTATTTTGTAACTGGTGGAATCGACAATTGGGCCAGTCTCATACTCGCGTGACACGAGGTCGATTCTGACCGCTACCACTATAACCTCCATGTGCCATACACATGCACCTTCTGTAGGAATGGGTAAATAAGGGGGATTTGAACTCAGAACCTCATCGAACATAACACTTCATATCATGACACTTTCCAGTTGAGTTTCCCCCTGGGGGTTAATAACTTATAAATTATTTTTTCCCCCAGCAAAAAAAGCGTAAATTTTATTCATCCGAAAGGAATAAAATTCACATTTTGTAGGTGCTAGTAGCACAAGCATCCAAGGAGTTGGATGAAATTTTAATGCAATCATCTAAAAACTAGATTGTATCTTGGGACTGCTATGAGCCAAAAAGAAAACAACTTGCGCATGATATTGTGCCATATATTTTTGACAAAAATAATTACAAAGACCCAATAGTTGGAAAAAACTAGATATTGGCAACACTGATCTTATAAAGGTGTCAAAAAGGATGCTGCAGAGATATATCAGCAAGATCTTTTACAAAAAAGAGGTCTAGAAATATTAAAAGACAGTTGTTCACATCATAGACTCATCCTCAATCCTATCTTTGCACCTCATCAATAAAAGGCTTATGGTAAAATAAAAATAAAAAGTCTTGGTCTCGTGTTTCAAAAAATTGCCATTGACCAAAAGGGAAATGCATTCCATCTTTTGATAAGGAGTTAGCTTTAGAATTTCATTCCCTGTAAACATGCTTCACCCAAAAAGTATCAAAAGAGTCAAGTAGCCTAAATGTTTCTTCCAACACTACTACATATTGAAAAATTTGCGACGAATTACTTGCAACGAAAATAGATTTTCGTCGCAAAAATGAAGATGAAGATTTAAATTTATCTTTCTTTTTTTTAATCAGCTCGTGTTCATCACCTAGGCAACGAACTCTATATTTCATCGCATAGTTCGTCACATGGGCAGCGACACAAAGATTATTGTTTCCTTATTCTAAGTCACCCAAATATTTGAAAAAGTCAATATTAACTTGGTCAATTCTCGTTGCAGAGTTCGTCAAAGATTACCGTTGCACTAGTTCAAGAAGTCACCCAACTATTTGACAAAGTCACTATTGACTTGGTCAACATTCGTCGAAATGGAGATGAAATAAAATGTATAAATATTTAGCAAATTATTGATGTTATGACAATCTTTCTTTAACAACAACGGTTCAAAAAAGGTATTTTTGTGTGTAAGAATAATGGTAGAAAATATTAGAGGTGGGAAAAAAAGTAAAGAGGGTGAAAAGGGTGACACTAGATGTTATTTCTCGTGCAAAAAATGTAGTTTTACACGTCCTGTAATAATTTTAATAACAATGTGTTGGAAACCTCACAATATTTTCAATTCCTAAAGCAACAAATCATAAATTTTATAGTTGCCTCCGCTTAAACATTTGAACGTTGCTACTTGAAAGATGAATCTTGGGCTATATAAGGTTTTTATTTTTCCTAGTTCTCATTTTCATGCTTCGTTCATGACTGAAAGCATGAACGAAGCATTGAAACTTGTGAATTTATTGCATTTGATTTTAAGGCTTATTTTCATAAGAAAACTAATGATCATACAAACCTTTTTAAGAATGATTTTTTTCTTTAAGGCCTATCTCATGTCAATAAAATGGTTGGTTTAATTGCTCATGGTTATAAGGTCTACTTTGGACATTTGAATGCTATATCAGGAATCGATTAATGTTAGATTATGATTTTGTTCCATGTATCATTCTTGGTAAATCCTTATATGGTCGTTATGTGTGATTTGTCAAACAGCTCTCTTCTTGACCTTATAATGAGTAATTCCACCCTTTACACATGATGATACTTAAACGCATGCAGTCGTATTTTGTACTCTGCTGGCAGTGGAAGTTTGAAAACGACATGTCCATTATTTTGATTTAAGTCTCGGGCTTTGTTCTGTAACCTCAACGATCCATTACACCACAACACCCAATTCTCTTATGAAACCCCTTATGCCTTCATTTAGTTCACACGAGGGTTTTGTTTCTTTGTTTTTGTCCATGGTTCTTCCTATTTTGTGAAACCCTATTTACAGTGGCTTTTGTTGCCCCCATGAATGTTTGTCTCAATCCACATGGCCCTTGTTGTCCGCATCGAACCAAATGGCTCACAAACCCTGCTCTTGTATGACGACACAAGGGAATACCTTAAGGGTCAAGGATGGCTCGAATTTATTGAGAGATTTCAAGGTTTTAACTTGCAAACAACCCAGGAGTTTTCCCTCTCTTTTGATGGCTGCCAAGCCAAAGTAGGAGATATTCAAATCGAAGTCACCGAGGAGTTTTTAAGCAAGGCGACAAGTCTTCCACTTAGTGGGCAGAAATGGTTTAAAAATTCCAAGGTAGAGGAGGTGTCATGGAGCCTATTCTTTACCTCTAGGAAAATCAAGTGTTGTGATAAAGGTATGCCTGTATCTCTGTTGAAAACTAGGTGGCATGGTTTATTGGCAATCTTGAGACAATTCATTAGATGTGAGGGTCACTTTGGCCTTGTTTTTTTGTATCACATAAGGTTGTTGATGAAATTTATCGGTTTCCAGTTGAATATGCCTTTTTATTTATTGAGAAGTCTATATAAGATGGCCAAGAGGTTTAAGAGATAGTGTTTAAATTCAAGTCTATTTCATCATGGGTTGATAAGGATGTTGTTAGTCCATGAATTAAAATTGCAAGGGGACGATTGGGACACTTTCCTAATTCGAAATGGTTTTGTTACACCCAATCCCGTAGAGGTTGATAAGCCCATGTTGGAAGAAACCCCAATCCCTTCCATTGACATAACATCCTCCTTGTCTAAAGAACCATGTCATACGACTGTGCTCGATGAGCCTATGCCTGAGCAACCAGATGATAAACTAGCAGCCTTTGAATTTCATGACCATGAGCAGTACGCTTTCCCTGACACCTCTGCAAAAAACGCAAACAGGCCCTCGCGCAAACTGTCTAAAAATGACTCGGATGTAGGGTTTAAAAACAAAAGGGTAGGGAGATTAATTTCCATAAGCCTATGAAATAAATCAAAGTCTCATATGAGATCGATCAAAGCAATCGTGGTCCATGAGAGCTCTGATTCTAAGATCGAGAAATTCTTGGCAAAGGAAGACCCGAGTTACCTCAAACCAGATCTCAGCCAAGCCTACGATTTCATAGACAATCTACCACTGTGCTTGAAGCATAGCAAAGGTTTTCCTTGGATTAAACTCGGTAAAATACCCACAGACGACAGTGGCAGCATTCCGATGCACGACCATGGATATCCTCAAACAGTTGTTCCAGATCCACGGTGTGAGGTTTGTTTGTTTTGGATCGACAAATATTACACATATGTACCTTCCCTTCAACTGCAGATCAAAACCCTCTCCACTTAGATCAAATCATTAACGAGTGAAAATCACAAACTTAAGTTCAGCGCTCAAAGGTAAGGGAAGCGTTTGAAAAGAACTGGAAACGTAATAATAAAGAATGTTGAGAGTGTTACAGCAGTAGTTAACTCTGAGATCTTGTGAGTCAAATTTAGCATGCAGTTATGAGGTAAAGATTTGTTTAATTTTCTTAGTTTTATTTTTATTTCATTTTTTCTATTAATATATATTTAATTAGATTTTTTTTGTTTGAAATAAAACTAGCGACATAATCAGTTGATTCTGTAGCCAGTTCATTCTCATTCGAATTTTTGGGAATTATTGGTTAAAATAATATCGAAACTTCTGTATTTTCATTTTTCCTTTCAGGATATCGTATAGTTGGTGGTGATCTGATGATATGGGCCATTTCTAAGTTTATTATCCATTTCGTTGGCTCATCTTTTGTATATAGAAACAATTTTTTTATAGTTTTGAGAGATACAATATGATATGGAGTGGTTATATTACCCTCTTTTTTGTAATTAGCAAATCATTTTTTAGATTTAATCTTATCCCACAAGATAAGATGTTTAGCTTCTCTGAACTCTTTAAATATTAGATATTTTTGTAATGAAGGCATCCTCGCCTGGGGCAGAATATGGACGTTTGATTTACAAACTTTAATGGAACAATAATACACATTTCGTCTTTAGCTTCTTGTGGATGGTGTCTTCATTTAAGTTTTGTTTATATTGGTATGATAATAAGTTTTGATAGCTTTAGTCTTCATCATTTATTATGTTATTGGGATAATTCTTTTATAAATGTTGTCCATAACTATTGCTTCATATATTAATCGTGTGATCACCTATTCAGTTTTGATTACATGATTTCTCCTTTAATTTTCATTGAAAGATTAAATGCAAGCATGTTCGCTAACGGATTTCTCTTAATGCAATTACTTGAAATCATGAGATCACAGTGACTATTGGTATCATTCTTTCTGTTATTTAAATTTAACTGCCAACATAATTGTTCTGCATTTATTCAGAACAGACTTAAGGTTCCCTGCAAGTTTTTCTCCTGGACAAGGTGGTTAAATGTTTTCTGATCGCACAGATATTTGGATGTATATCATTAGTTCATTAACAGGTTAGTTTAATTTCATTTTTTTGCTATTTGTTTATCATTGAAATTTGAATGTAAAGTTTGGCTTTTGACTAGCTATACATTTATGTTTCATAACATTTTCTTCCATTAGTTTAAGACTTATAAAAGAAAAATCAAAAAATATTTTTATGTGTTTTCTTTGTCTGCTTCTTCAGAGCAATCATTTTCACATTGCTTTTAGTAAGTTTATATTAAAACTTACAGCCTGTAAATAATGTATATAAATGAAAGTTATCTATCTTTAGCTTAAATACACCTATTACAAGTCACATCAGAGCATATGTACATATATACAATATTTAGTAATTAGTTATTTATTTATTTTCTTTTATTTTTGTTTCTTTTAGGATTCTTAGATTGGCCAACAGATCCATTAAAATCGTCAGGACGAGTTATACCAAACGTCTTGGGTTACTTAGACAACCCCAGACTGGACTCGTTCTTCCAATTGATGGAGGATCATTTTCGTCCGTCAACAAATGGCTCTAGAAGGAGGACCTGAATACGATTGATGGCATGTGGAAGTCGCAAGACTCCTCCCCCACACACTCGATCCCCTATAGTAATAAGGAGTCATTCTGACAACAATGTTACATCTCAAACAACAACTACCTCAAACGAAAATCCATAGATTACCGTTGAGCCAGTAACACCAAACCCTCAAGGGTTTGACGTATAAGAAATTGTTCGCCAGTCGCTTCTAAGGACACACAGTTCTTTGGCCTGTATCAGACAACCTGGTTGGCCACTGAATCAACCTCTATATTTCTCTGATATCAGAGAGCAACTTGAAGGCACTGATTTTCTCCTAAACCCCACAGATCCAAATCACATCCCCACTCCTGCAGCTGGAGGATATGGTATCCCACCTTCACCACCTCATTCATCTCCTTCCTTTTCAGGAGAGGAGTCATCTGACGAAGACAGTTCTTCATCTGAACCATGGCAGCCTTCAACACCACCTACGCCCATGGAAAATCAAAACAATCCCGCCAGACCTTGGCTCGATCAAGATGTTGTGGCCATACCTGGACTCCAACATCCTTTACCTAAACACCTGGAGAAATGGCTACCTAAATTTGATCCAGACTCTAAGCAACTCACCGAGGATCACATAAATAAATTCATGCTAGCCATTAGACTCCAAAGCGTAAAACATGAAGATGTAGTATGTATACTCTTTCCTTATACGTTTGAGGGCAATGCCTCTACATGGTATTTTTCCCAACAACCCCACAACATTGTATCTTGGGACAAATTCGAGTCTTGTTTCCTTGAGAAGTTCGGAGATGATAAGTCTTTTGAAGTCTTAGTCATGGAACTCTCCAGCTTAAAGATGAACCCTAAGGAAAAAATAAAAGATTTTAACCAAAGGTTCCTTACTTTAAAAAATTGAAACCCCTGTTGATTCAATGCCTGTTGAAAATCTCATTGTCGCATCAGCAAAGCCTTACACCAGAATGTAGCAATTTGGGTTAAACGGTCTAAGAAGGCAACGTTACTGGAAGCCTTTGAGGAGGCAAGCCAAATCGAAAAAGATATTTTAAGCCTAAAATATAATCTTAGTAATGAGGCAGAGATTACCCCATCTTATAAGAAGAAAATAGAAATTATTCCTAGACCTCCCCAGACCAAAACTCAATCAGAGAGCTCAGATTTGGAAAGTTTACAAAAGGTCATCTAGAAATTATCAAATCAAGTTGTAGACTTAAGGAGATCAGCTGAAGAAGCATCTTCAAGCAAATTGACTTACAAACCCCCTTTTAGAAAACCTTTTCCCTCAAACTAGCCAAACCCAAACCTTGAAGGCCTGAATCTCGAAAGCTTACAATAAGATATACAGACAATCCTTGAAGCACATGATAACTTAGCTCCCCCTGAGAATTATGAAGATGTGGTTGAAGAAGAAACAGTTGAAGAAGAGGAATCGTCTCCCAATATCTTCAGGCATTTTTCCAACAGTATCTTTCAAGCTAATTTTGAAACTGTCCATCCTTACAATACCAGAAGTAAAAATCAGAATAAACCCTCTTTTGAAACAGGAACTAATGCGCCTTAGAAACAATTTAAACAGACTGAAACAAAACATAATTCAGCAACCCCAAGTTTATACTATGATTTGATTGAAGACCTAAAGAAACTTAGAGCTAATATTTATGTTTATGAACTGTTGAAATTCCCTTTTCTCCTGCAGACAGAAAAAAACAAAAAACAACAATTTGAACAGCAAGAAAATTGTTGAAATCTGTCCTAAAACACCTCAAAAGGTCCCTACTAAAACAACACTAGAACCCTCAGATAAAAAAGACCTTACTGTAAAAACTGTATCAAATGTAGATAAAGTAATTTCAGGGACATCGACTAAAAACCAACAAAGTTCTGTTGTTAATACTCGCAAAAATGTCCCACCTTTTTTATTAACTTTTGAAATTTTCAATAGAAATGTATATAACTGCATGGTAGATTCTGGTGCATCATAAAATGTGATGCCTTTGTCTGTCTGCCAAAAAATAAATGTTGAAGTTCAACGTTCCAGCCTAAAAATCATCCAGCTCAATCGGACAAGTGTTAAAGTAATTGGTAAATTAAAAAATGTACTTGTCAGGCTATCTTCTAATCCTAAGGTTCACCAGATTATTGATATCATTGTTTTTGACATCCTTGAAGTATATGGTTTATTTTTAAGCAGGGATTGGTCTGAACAGTTGCATGGATACTTTGCGACAGACTAGTCCCACTTGTGGCTGCCAGAGAATGGAAATCCTAATAGAATTAGGATTAATCGTGAGCATTACCTCAAGCACACCATGACCGATTTAAATGACGCTAATGAACCATTTAGTGCTTCCACTAATCCACCTAAAATGCAGGGAATGAACACCTTTTTTGGTAATTTCATGGTTGAAACTTCCATCATCATTGATCCGAAATAATAGTCGGAACTCGTGACATGATCACAGTCAGCAGTTCTACCTAATGTGTCTAATACGACCGATGAAGCTCACATATGGTCTCTCTACTTCGATGGATCCAAATCTAAAGAAGGAGTTGGTGCAGGATGTGTTCTCATTGGCCCAACATGTAATAAAACTTTAATCACTTGTCGATTAGAATTTGAATGTACAAACAACACTGCTGAATATGAGGCACTTCTGCAAGGACTCAAAAAGGTGGTAGATATGAATGTACATAACTTAATGGTTTTCAATGACTCAGAAATTTTGGTTAGATAGGTAAGAAATTCCATTCATTGCCTATCACCACACTTGAAGAGTTATCAAGCTGAGGTATGGAATCTAATGCACAAATTTTTTGCATTTAACATTAAGTCCATTCCAATATTAAACAAATCTGAGGCTAACTTGTTAGCTAACATCGCTCCCAAACTTTTTCCCGCAGAAGGTCTTTCTCCAAACGAATTTTCAATTGAGTTGTTGTTCAGACCACCAGTCCCAAACAACATCACTAACTAGAGAGTGCTTGATGATGATCAACATAACATCAGTTTTTTGCACATGGAGGACACTTTTCAAGGTGCGGTTATCGATGAAGGCACACACGATGAAGATATCCACAATTTTATGGTAATATCAGACCCAAGGTCTCCCGAATCAACATCAGATCTGGTAAATTCTATCCCTAAATCCGTGGTAAGATTATAAAAGTTTTATGATCTGCATGACAAATTCAGGAAATCGGTAAATTGTAAAACAAATAGTTCTTCCTTGACTCATGAAAAAGTAAATCTAGGGACTAAATATAATCCACAATGTATCAATCTGGGAACGGGATGTTCTGAGCAAGAGAAATCATCCTTTATAAAATTATTTAAAGAATTCAAGGATGTCTTTTCTTGGACATACGATGATTTAAAAACATTTGACCCTAACATTATACAACACATCATCCCCATGAAACCCCAGACTCAACCTTTTCAGCAGAAGATGAGAAAGATGCACCCTAAACTCGAACCAACAGTCAAGAAAGAACTAAACAAACTATTGAATGAAAAGATAATCTTCCCAGTAAAACACATGCAATGGGTATCTAATCTTGTCTATGTAAGGAAGAAAAATGGAGAAATTCGACTCTGTGTCAATTTTCGGAACTTAAACCAAGCATCTGACAAAGACAATTATCGTGTTCCTCCAATGGAACAAATCCTCCAGCAAGTATCCGGTTCTGAAAGATTGTCGCTACTAGATGGTTTTTCAGGGTACAACCAGGTCCTCATGTCTCCCCCAGACCAGTTGAAAACCACTTTTCGTACCCCATGGGGTACCTACGCCTATAGAAAGATGATTTTTGGGCTTATGAATGTCGGGGCCACTTTCAAAAGAGAGATGGATATTGCCTTTCGCGGTCTCATCAATAAATCCGTAGTGGTCTATATTGATGACGTCACTATTTTCTCCAAAAATAAGGGAGATCACTTATCCCATCTGAGATATGTTCTACAATGATGTCGCAAGTTCGACATCTCTCTAAATCCTAAGAAATTTGTCTTTTCAGTGGAACAAGGAAATTTTCTTGGATTCATAGTATCCAATGAAGGGATGATCATTGATCCTGAAAGAACTCAAGTCATTTTCAATCTCCCTTCCCCCTCCTCCAAAAAATCTATGCAATATTTTCTAGGTCAAATAAATTTTGTCAAAAGGTTTGTCCCGAGTTTCTCGGAAATGGTAAGGCCATTGCAAAACTTAATAAAAAATGAAGTTTAATATCATTGGGGACCACAGGAAAGTCAAGATTTTGACTCCATCAAAAAATCCACAGTAGAGGCTCCCTCCCTAATGAGTCTTGATTTTTCACAAGACTTCACTCTTTATACGTTCACCTCTGATCGATCTTATGTCGTTGTGCTGACCCAAAAGAATGTTGAAAAAAATGAAATTCCCATTGCCTTTATGAGCTCAGCTTTCAAGGGAGAAGATCTTAATTACCCAGTTGTAGATCAACATGCTTACGTTGTTTTTAAAGCAATAAAACATTTTCGATCTTATCTACTGAAATCCAGAACTAAAGTAATTGTGACCTACCCTATTGTCAGAAACTTTCTAGTACAAAAAGAACTGGGTGAAAAATGGGAAAACTGGATGACATCATTACAAGATTATGACCTCGATATTACCCCTACGCAAATTGTTAGAGGCCAAGGTCTATGTAAATTAGTCGTTGATTCAGTTGAAGAGCAGCAAGGTCAAATTATTGTTTTAACTGAAAATCAGCATAGTCAAAGTCAAATATGTTGTGCACAAGATGTTTCTAATTCTAGGTTTGATGACATTAAGTTTTATCTAACACATGGTTCTGCTCCTCATCATCTTGATCCAAAAAAGAGAAGAGCATTAAGACTAAAATCTGCACCTTTCCAGCTAGTAAATGGCGTATTATTTCGCAAAAATTTTGATGAAGTCCTTATGCATTGTCTGGAAAGAGATGAAGCAGATGAAGTGTTATCTGAATTGCATGCAAGAGAATATGGTGGGCACTTCGTTGGAGACACTACTGCTCACAAAGTATTAAGAGAAGGTTACTATTGGACCACACTATTCAAAGATGCCCATACATTATGTTGTAAATGCGTTATCTGCCAAAAGGCTTCTAGATGAGTGCAAAAGGCAACATTCCCACTGCAACCTATTTCGGTAGATTTCCCTTTTCAGTAATGGGGTCTTGACATTATTGGCCCTATCAACCCCACTTCCTCGCAGTAACATAAATACATCATCACGGCGACGGACTATTTTACCAGATGGTCCGAGGCTGCACCATTAAAAGTGGTAAACACCAGTCAGGTAATATCTTTCCTTAATTCAAACATCATTACTCAATTCAGTATTCCTGAATGTTTGGTTTTTGATAATGCTTCCTATTTTTCATCCCTCGATATGAGTGTCTTTACTTTAGAAAAAATGATAAAACTGAAATATTATGCTAGCTATTACCCCCAAGGAAATGGTTTAGCAGAATCGACAAACAAAAACCTAATCAAAATCATCAAGAGGATAGTTTCCGAAAACCACAAAAATTGGCACAACGCACTTTTTAATGTCATCTGGGCTAATAGGGTGACTCCGAAAACCATTTTTGGTAATTCCCCCTTCTTTCTCATTTACGGAAGGGAAGCAATTCTCCCTCCTCATGTTCTGCTTCCCTCTCTGCAATTATCGCAGAAAGTTCAGGAAGAGGATTGTCCTCCTCTGGAAAGTCGGATGAATGTTTTGCTGAAGTTAGAAGAGGTAAGAGTCCAAGAAAAATAAAGACTGTATCAGCATCAACATATTGTTAAAA